>JANBPK010001396.1:0-15939 GCA_027579435.1 Candolleomyces eurysporus | reverse complement strand
TGGGATCCATTCTCCTCCTCTTAGCCATCGTATTCTTCTTCTTGCGACACCGGCGCAGGCGCCTGGACGAACAGGAGAAGTACGATTCACCAGACATCACTCCGTTCTCGCACGATGATTGGAACCACCATCCACTGCCATCGAACTTTCGAAATCCTTCTGTAGTCGGCTCATATAGCACTGCTCCCATGCAGGAAGCTATGTCAGTCAGCGCGGCAACCGGGACAGACTCGAAAAGTGGGGTCCATCTGGCTGCCAACAGGCGTGCAGAGGAGCAGGAACGTATACGCCAAGCCCGACAAGCAGAAATCAATGACCGACTGCGTACCCTTCAGCAGGAAATGGACCAGTTACGGGCAAGCTTTGGAGGAGGGGGACAGCAGGACGACAACGGCGGTGCGGATGCGGTAACCGAGATGAGGGAGCAGATGGAACGAATGAAGCGGGAAATCGAGGCACTGAGGGCGAACCAGAGGTCGGAGTGGGCTTTGGGCTTGACGGACGAGCCACCACCGGGATATACATCGATGAGTTCCCCGACTGCAGTGCAGCGTGTACCGTGAGGGCGGTATTGCATGTTCGTCTTCCTCTTTGGACAACATTCCATTATTTATTTCGAAATCTTGTCAATTAAGATGCTAATCTATATCTATGAAGCGTGTAGTGTAACAGAATGTCAGGTTGAATTACGCGGATACATGCGAAATAGTCTGCCTAGTCTCGTGTGTAGCAGTCGAATTAGGCGGTTCTCGAGCAAACGTCATAGGTTCTGGGACACCCTTCTCTGATGATTCCTTTGGATCTGCAGCTCCCAGGCCATGGGTGTACGACATGCCAATCACCACGCGGAATGCGATGAGTTGCACAGCAAGAGCCTATCAGTGGCGGGATAAACATTGTCAGTACCTCACAAAGGCAAGTGGGATGCTTGAGGAATGAACTCACGGACAAGCACGTCCAGGTAGCCATTACCGGGACGCTAGGAGGCTTCACAGCTAAGCTCGGACTGTAGACAACAGCCGAAGCAATCCCGAATAACGAGAAGGGCAGTGCAGATTCGACTAGGATTGCACTGAGATCGGTGAATTGTTGCGGATCGCCGCTCAACTCTTTGTTACGGAAGCGGGCTTGTAGTAGGCGGAAAGCAATCAGGCTGGAAGAGTAGATGTTCGCGCCCGCGGATAGCGATACCCATGCGCACCCGTATTGGAAGGGCACTGTTTTTACCATGGAAGAACGTCGCAGGCCAACGAGCAGGACGACGGCGAGGGCTACAAGGACGCTAATTGAGCAAATAGCTTAACAGAAGATCCAGTTCAGTCTAGACTCACCAAAGGATGTTACGCAGGCAAAGGATGGGAACAAGACGACCCAGATCTTCCTCTGCCAGACAAGGTAGCAGCGATATATCTAGAATAAGGGAGTCAGCCTTGCTCTACGGAGTACCACAAGTGGCGAGCAGCAACATCGTTGGACGTACCAAGAATGCTGTCCCAATGAAACAAATGCCCATCTGACACACGGTGGCCCAAACGCTCAACCAATCCCCCATATGCTCAACAACAAACTCCTCAAATGCCGTCTCCTCCGTTCCAGTGTTGATTAATAGGTCGGCCAGGTACACACTTGTCAAGATATTATATGCGCAGAACAGCGCAGAGACCGCAATTCCAACAGAGAGGTAGGGGACTCTCGCTTGCTTCCTCTTCCCCGCGCGCGCCTCTTTGAATACCGAGAATCCATAGATGGATAAAAACAGATGGATTCCTAGGAAAGGGAAAAAGATGGCTCAGCAAGGTTACGCCAGCTATGCAGAAAGACTCACCAGTAGTGATCAGAATGAGGTGAAGACTTGCGTAAATGAGCTGCACCAAGCGGTGCGCATGATCGTCATCTAGGTTCAGTATATCGAACCCAATCCCCAACATGACTGCCTGCCGACTGAGAGCGGGGTGTCCTGGGCGGGCGTCCGGTGTTGTGTTGAAGGGAGGTTGCCTCCAAGGCTTGTCAATGAAGGGAGAAACTAAAATAGCCGGGTGCTACATGCACATCACCTATACTTATATCTTCTTGGAACCAAGAGCCTAATGGAATAAGCGATGGCGCTGCACGCCCGGCCGGGGATCAAGCCACAAAGATTTCCAGAATGAATACGAAAATCCAAACCATCATTCAGCGCCCTAACGCTGAGCTGACCGCTCTACGACAATCACTGATACACGCCATGACTCCTGATATGTAAATGTTTCAAGGACACCAGAGCACCTTGTGGTGGGAGCTGTAAAATAACACGCTAAAGTTCCGTAACACTGAATCACCATGGGTCCACGTTACTAAGGGTCCAAGGACACCCGTCTCAAGGGACTGAATGTAACTCGGAACTCATCCACTCAGCCAGCCGATCACGAAATCGAATTCTATCCTGCGTCCAAAGCTCAATACTACTGCTACAACATCGAAGTCCCCCNGAAACAGCCATCAGACCTTGCTATAGAACAACAAGTACGCACACCGCGAATCGTCCTTCTCTTGAGCCGCCCCAAACACATCATCGGGTCTAACATCAGACACCAAGTCGTCATCGATCCGAACCCACCCTTCCTTTGGCTTTGCATTGGAGTTGAAGCTGGGGTACCGATTGGGGTGGAGGACGTCAAGGGTATAGTGACCTCCGGAAGCAGAAGGACCGTGATGGTACACAGCTATGGGAATGGCCTCAGTTCTTTGATCCAACGGAGTTGTGGCACACCGGATTGCTCACCTCCGAAAAGCTTATAACGGGTTGGCCCGGTCTTTTTCGCAGCGGTAGCCATAAGGTCTTTACAAACAAAGCGAGTCAGCATCAGGTCAAACGTAAGGGCTAGCGCTAGCTTACCAGCTCCAATCTCGAGCTCAGGCCCAAACTGCACCTGCTTCCCAACCTTGACGACACCTTTGACGTTCATATCATAGCAGAATCGCTTGATATGCAAGACAAGGATGGGAGGAAGCGATTCAATATGCACTTGCTGCGTAGCTTCAACAGCAACGCCCGGCTGTGTCGAAATGGACACTTGTACTGGTTGAGGGTGCGAGATATACGAAAGGGCATCCTGGATGGTTCGGATTTGGTCACGCTGTGGAGAATGGTATCAATTACATGCTCCATTAGAACAGAAAGTGACAAACCTGAATGTCCAGACGCAGTGATCTCCAGTCCTCCACGACAACAGAATCTTTCTGCCGAGGAGCACGGAGCGTCGACCGGAACTTGCCCCCAAATATCCTTGTAATGGGCGATTCGGTAGCCTTGATCTGTTTGGAACGCGGACGCTCAGTCTACGGGCAATATGCAAAATATAAATAGCTCACCGTTCTCGTAACAACAGTCCTATTCTTCTTACCCACTTCCATCCATCCATCCTCTTTAGTCGGAACAGCCTCTGTTTCTTCGACATGAGGTTTACTCGGCTGTGTCGAATTCAGCATCGACAGAAGCTCTTCCTCGAGAGTGTCAAGATAAAACCCTAGGAACTCTTCTGCGTCTTCTTGCTGACCTCCCTGTAAGCCAAAACAGTGAAGTTCATCAATCATCACGTCCTCATGCGCAGAACGTGAAACCGGGAGATACTCACCCTCATAGTATCAAACCTCTTCTTCTCCTTCATTGCATCATAAATATACGTCGGCAAAAATGAGTCGAGGTCCCAGTCATCATCCATCTCCATTAACTCTCTCTCCTTCCCTTTACTCCTTCCATACCCAGACCCGGAAGCAACCCCGCTCGACTTTCCATTGCTCAACGGCTTTTTGGTAGTCACGAACTCCTTCAAGAAAGTTGCTGTTGCCTCCACCAACGGCGTAGCCGAAGACGAAGCGGATGAAGACCCAGACGCCGCATTGTCTTTCTGGGTGGCTGTCGCAGGAAGGAGCTTGCCTATCTCAACGAACAACCGGTGGAAAGGTTGGCAATACAACAAAATTTGGAGAACCGAGTTGGCGAAACACATGTTGCCGCTGTTCACTAAACCCCGAGGACGAATCTTCGAGGTGAAGGGGCCACTGGAAGGGTTACTGGTAAGGAGGTTGATCAGTTCAGTTTTCTTGGACGGCGAGACAGGTTGGGGAGGTGTAGAAGAGGTAACTCCAGCCGGGATAGAAAATCCAACGATCGAAGAAGTTGGAAGAGCATTTTTGGCAGGGGTGGCGGTAGCTGATGAAGATTCTGCGGGACGGAGGAGAGAAGCCCAAGACTTTTTGGGAGGAGCGGGGGCAGGGGTCGAGGATGTGGAGGTTGAGGCCGAGGGCTCAGGAACGGGTTCAGGAGCGGGTGCGGCTTCGATTTTCGGTGTCGGGACCCGTGATGGAGGAACGGCGACCTGAGTGGGTGTAGCAGAAACCTCTTGGTCCTTCGAGGACGAGTCAGATGATTCAACAGCAGAAGCAATGGAAGGTTGGGCTTCATCAATCGCCTCCTCTGACTCCGACTTCGGCACTTCTTTGACCTCGGGTTTCAGCGCAGTTTCTTCATTACCACCAGAGGTAGAAATCGAGGTATTCGTGGAAAGAGGGGAACCGGGGACGATGGGGGNTGTCAGTGTTCTCTGTACCGGCGGAAGACGGAACCGTTGAACTCGTTTGAGAAAAAACAACATCCAGAAGGCCGTTTACCCGTGACGCGGGAGGGGGCAACTTCTTCTTCTTCTTGATAATGGGAGATGCGGGTAGAGATATGGGCGGTGTTCTTGACTCTAGCGCCCCATCCACTATCTTTGGTGGTGGACATGCTTTAGGTGATATGATAATGCCAGGTGCGTGTGAGGGATCGCGAGGTCTACGGGACCAGACAGCCCATGACATTAATGGGTGGGCTGATGAAGAATCGGATGACGATTCTACAGATTCTGATAACGAAGAGTTTTCAAGAAGAGACGATGCTTCTTGGGTGTGTATTGTGCCCATCTGATTATAGGCTGAGCACTGCGGTACTGGGGGTGGCGAGGATGGCTCGGGGGATGGTGGGGTCTCACGCTGTTCCTCCTCGGGCATAGAAAATGTGGATGCGTCTTCCTTCACTTCCAAACCATTTACAGGCTCCGAAGGTCCCTCCTCAGAAGGTTCGACAAAAGGTGGAATGGGGACTTGGGGGGGNCACAGAAGGCTTTTGCGCACGGGGCGACATAATCGGAACCGAGCCGGAAGGTTGATGTGATACAAGGGGAATTTCTGGTGAAGGATCATAGTAACCAGATGGGTTTACAGGAGGTGGAGGCATCGCAGGTGGTTTCGGTATCGGTGACATGGGTTGTGGTGTGTGCCGAGGTGGGGGTGTAAAAGGAACAGCGGCAGGGTTAAGGTAGCCATATCCTTGTGAGAATGGAGGATTTCGCGAATATGAATGGGGTGGTGGTGGTGGCGGTTGCATTGGCACAGGTGCCGGATGATGTCCGTATGGCGGATAGTAAGGGTAGGGATTGTGGGGCTGATTCCTGGAGTTGTACGGAGCGCCCCCTCCACGTCCGTTTGATCTAGAAGGCCCTGGATGATGTGGNATTCAAATGTGGGGGAAGGTTGCGGGGGGTACTGGTAAGCATATGGGTTGGGGCCTGGGCTGTTGGATGTATAAACTGGGGAAGGCTGGTGATAGTACGATGGTCCTGGACCATGTCCCCCATGAGGATAGGGCGACTGTGGACTGGTCATGGCCGCTATTTAAGCCAAAATATCCCTGCAAAAATGCTACTAAAGGGCTATCAATAATCCTCTGTCGAGCAGTAGCAATATTGACTTACTGCGCTGAGTCGTAAAGGCGTCTGACGAGCCACGTTTTCTGATGGCTGGTCCGATATTGGATTAACCAGTTGCTCTGAGTTCACTGTGGCTGGTCAGCGCACCCAATTCCTGGTTTTTGAAGGGCTTTGAGGCGTACGGAGGAGTATGGGGGGAGGTAGAAAACAACATGCACCGACGCTGATTCATGGCTGGAAACAATTTGATGGCAACAGGGCCAAACAACCGTCGCCCCTATCTTAATTTGAATTGAGCTCAGAGCATCCCTCAATCCTCAACGTCGCGTGCTGTCACCTTGAGCTCATAGAAGGTGGGATTAGGTCCGTGTGTGATTCAGCTTGCTGAATCTGTATAGCCAGGGTGAAAATGAACAAAGCAACGCTGATCTCCAAAATTCCTGTCGAAATTTGGACGGAAATCTTCCTCACTCTTGAAGATGACCTCTTCGACCACGGGGAAACCTATCCTCCCTCTTGGGAAGATCTGGGTCATGTCCTTCCCCCTATTGAAGTAACCCAGGTCTGTTCCAGCTGGAGGACAATCCTTCTCGACTTCCCTCCCTTCTGGACGAAAATCATTCTGGGTGGCTTGTTAGAAGAGAGCTGGCTCAGCGAACTCGTCCGTCGCTCGCGAGGCTTACCACTCCATGTCAAAGCGGTTACGAGCGGGAAAATTGGGGACGACAATATCGACCATGTCACGAAGTACATTGCGCAAATACGGACGTTGGAGCTGAATGTGGGTTTTGAGGTCCCAAGTTCAGAATCCCGGAGAAGTAGAAGGAACAAGAAGCCTGTTCAAGCTCCTTTGCTAGAAGAAGTCCGCCTTCAGCCATTAAATGAACGAGATGACGAAACTTTCGTATTGAATTTATACGCTGAGAATATCTTATGTCGAATCGAAGCGCCGAAGCTCAAACGATTTCACAGTCAACTATGTCCGCCCCCCTCCCTCCATATTTTCACCAGCCTTAGGGAACTGGAAATTGTCAACAAAGGGTTCCAAGTAGTGATCTTGCCGAGCGAGATCCTTTTCCAAGCACTCTCAGCGCTTCATCTTCTCGAAAAGCTCGTTTGGATTGGTCGTCTGCAGTCGAGCCACCCCTCCCCACTTGAAGGACAAACATTCCACCTTCCTCATCTGAGAAGTGTCACCTTAGGTATCGGCCCCGGCCCGTTGCTGGATTTCTTCGACAGGATCGACACCAATACCGGCTGCACATTCCATCTGATGATTACTCATAACTGGGGTAACCTCTCCGCATATCAAAGGCTCTCCCATGCCATCTCGGCCAGGGTGAAGAAATCGAAAGGCGGCAAGGAACTGAAAGCCACCGTGGACCTGAAAATCTCCTCAGGACGGGGCCCGTTGGCGCTCGAAATGCGCACCCGAGCACAAAGTGCGTCAGCCGAAAGCGAGCCAAACTTCCGACTCTCCATCCGATACCGCTACCCCGAACAAAATTTGACCCCACATATTGCCTATATACTACTCGAATCCTCCCGCCCTGCACTTCGAGAGGTCTTCAATGATCCGGATATAGCCAAAGTCAATATATCCTGGGAGCAGCACAACCTCGACACTGGCACCTTTTCCTTTGCCCGCCTCCTACACGGAAGAGAAGACGGTCTAATGATGAGTAGTGTTAACGAACTCACAGTCGAAAACCTCCACCGATTGTTCTTCAGAGAACTTCTCATTATGAACGATCCAATTCCACTTCCTTCCCTCGAGATCCTTCGTATCACGGGCAGCGGAACCGCCGACGTTCAGGAAGGTAAAGATCAGGGGGATGTGATTCGGGACTACATCAATTTAAGGCTGATGTGGCAGGAGCGATAGCGATTCATTTAACAACTAGGTGTGTTCATGCAGCTGCATACTACTTCATTTCCTCACCAAAACAAGGTTTTTCGCGTACGAATTGAACTGAGAAGGATCAGGACTTCTCGGCCAACAAGACCTGTGACTGGCGTTGTCTGGCAGAAAGTACTGCATACATAATGGTTGGACGGTACAAGTTGATAAAATAGACTCTAATATATACCGTGAAATTGCAGCCTTTACGACTCAGATGCTCCTACGTTCAGTTCTCAGAAGTACTTTCCGCCTTCGCTATATATCTTTTCTTGCGAACCCAGGCACTGATTCAACTGCAGAGCGATCTGATGGCAACAAAGCCAAACAATGGGGCCGATTCGCGATATCAGTGTCAATCGACGTCGATCTTCGACGTTGCATGTCGTCAACCGGAGCTTATTAAAGGTGAGAGTAGGTCCCTGTGTAGGCTACCTTGTTAACGCCATTCTCGCAGAAGATAAAGCTATTGCAAACATGAACAATGCGATTCCGATATCTAAAATCCCCATCGAAATTATGACGGAAATCTTCCTCGTCCTTGAAGACAACCTGTTCAACTACGGGGAAAGCTATCCTCCCTCATGGGAAGACCTGAATCATGTTCTTCCTCCCCTGGAAGTAACCCAGGTCTGCTCCAACTGGAGGAGAATGCTTCTTGCTTTTCCACCTTTTTGGACGAAGATCATCCTCGGTGGTTTTTCAGAAGAGAGCTGGCTCGACGAACTCGTTCGTCGCTCACAAGGCTTGCCACTTAGTATCAAAGCAATCACGAATACGGAAACTCGGGACTGCAATATCAACCATGTCATGAAGTACATTGCGCAAATACGGTCGTTGGAGCTGAATGCGGGGTTTCTTCCCATTTCGCTCTCCCTGATAAGCGGAAGCAACGGGAAGCCTATTCAAGCTCCCTTGTTAGAAGAAATCCGTCTTCTATCATTCGATTATGAGGAACCCCGACACGAAATGCCCGTGGAATACGACGAGGAAAGCTTGTGGCGAATCGAAGCGCCAAAGCTTAAACGATTTCACAGTCAACCATGTCTTCCTCCCCACTCGCTCCACAAATTCACAGACCTCAGGGAGCTAGAAGTCACAAATCAAGTGTTAAATCAAGTGATTCTCCCGAGTGAACTGTTCATCCAAGCGCTCTCGACGCTTCGTCATCTAGAAAGACTCGTTTGGATAGGCCGCCCTATGAGATCAAACCACACTTCCTCGCTTGAAGGACAGACATTCCGCCTTCCTCATCTGAGAAGTGTCGTATTGAGCATCGACTCCGGTCCGCTGCTCGACTTCCTCCATCGGGTCGACACCAGCCCCAGTTGCACATTCGAACTGATGATCGATACCGAATGGGGCGACAGTTCCATACTGAAAACGCTTTCACGGGCGGTCTCGGATAAGGCGAAAAGATTGCGAGTCGACGGGGGCCACGGAACCATCGCAGATATTAGGTGCGACATTGAGGGCTACTTGGTATGCGAATTACGCTCTCGACCTCAGGGCGCGACAGCCGAAAACGAGCCAGATTTTAGGCTGGCAATCGACGCTCCGAAGCCTCACTGGATCGACCAACTTACACGCACACACATACCTATTTTGCTCATTCAATCCTCCCATACACTCCAACACATCCTCAATGATCCCGACATAACCAAACTCAGAATCGCATTGACGGACAACCTCAAATTTTGCCGGTCTTTCTTCAGCCTGCTCTTCCAGATCTCGAAAACTCGCTTCGTCATGAACAACGTAACCGAGCTCACAGTCCATAACGTCCACCAATACTTCTTCAACGACCTTTTGGTTTCACGAACACCTCTATTTCCGGCCCTCGAAATCCTTCGTATCACGGGCACCGGAACTACGGACCTCGACACAGGAAAAGCTCAGAGCGAGTTGATCAGGCAACTCATCAGTTCAGGGCAGAAGCCACGTACCTTGGATACCGTGGATATCCGTGATCTCGACCCAAAGAGCGCCCTCTACGCTGCTCTCGTCAATGCTGCCAAGTTTGGTGTTCTCGGCGCCAACCTTCTTACCTCTAACTGAATGGAGGGCTCGAGCTCGAGCTTGAAAGAGGTGGGCGAGGATATAGTTACAGGAGAAGGGATCGATGTTTCACCAAACCAGCGAATGAACAAAAATTTACACCGTTGGCACATCCTACAGTCGCCCGCCACAGCAGAACTCGTCACAGGGAAGGATCAGGGTTTCACGAGCGAAAGAAGACTGATATTATCTCGTGACACGGTTTCATAAACTACATGCATGACGATGGACGATACTATTAGGTGATACAATAATAAGACTATAAANTATTATGACAATACAGCCTTTATGCTTCAGGGTCTCCTATGAATAGCCTCTTCGAGTACTGTCTGCCGGAATGGCACTTGTATTGGGTTCAATTTCACTGCTGTTTTCTGCAAACACAATCGGTTGTGAAAGGATGAGATCCGTAGGTGATGTCTCCGTCTCCAAATCTGTCACCCAAGATCGGCCGGTCATGACACGGAATATGATGAGTTGCGGTGAGAGTGCCTGTTATATAGAAGAGAAAAGATCTGGTCAATTATGGAACCATCGAGCTGGATTGAAGCTAGAAGCAAATGGGAAAGAATTACGCACGCAAAACGCAAACCAAGCCTCGTTCAAAGCGGCCGAGACGTCGTAACCAATAGCCTTGACCACTGCAGCTACAATACCCAGCACACTAAACGGCAAAGCAGACTCAACGAGGATGGCGACTATGTCGGTATAAAGTCGGAGTCTGTGCTCGTTGAGAACTCCGGCCAGGGACCTTTTTGCTTCGATGAGGTTGTAAGATATCAGTGCGGTGATCAGGAAGTTGACGGCGACAGAAAGTAAGAACCAAGCCGTGCCCCATATTNGTGTTGCCAGCCATTCCACCGAGTCTGGAGAACGCGCTTACTGATGCTTGTGAGATCAGGTAGAGAAAGGAAGTGACTGTCAGAGAATTGTGGCACGAATAATTAGTCTAGCAATTTTGCTACCGGGCATTCGATTAAGCTACTTACTGATAGAAGCAAAGTAAATCAGCGCCGCCGGTAGAGTAGTAACCCATGGACATGCTCTGCAAAACACATAGCACCGGTATAGCTATCACCCCACATTAGCCTAGCCCACACGGAAGGTGCAGAAGGACCTACATACCAGAATTCCATTTCCTAGAATGCTCATAACGACCTGCGCAGCGGTGCTCGTCGCCGCTAGTCTCTGCACTCTGGGTTGCCGTGCAATGGAAGTGATCCTTCTACCTCTTTCAGAGATCAACACTTCCGAGAAGATTACCAAGTCGAGGGCCGCGTGAATCACGTAGAGTACTGTGATGAGGAAGGTCGCCAGAACGAAGGGTACCCGCGCCTTCCTCCTCTCAATGGGCGTTATGTTAAACGCCATGAGAGTAAATTGGCAAAGACAAAGCTGCACGCCTGGTTCCGAAGCGTGAGCTGCCCTTCACCCATGGACAAATTTTAACGGACGCACCTATCACAATAAAGGCAATATGAGTATTGGCGAACATAGAATTGAGAATGCCAGAAAACAGTCGCAAGTGGCGACTCGGTAAAGACTCCTCGGACGAGGTCATTCCGGCAAACGAAAGCACTGAGCAAAAATGTAGTCGTACAAGGCTTCAGACTGAGTTTCTTGATTTTATATCGGAAAGAAGGGAGGCGAGCAGCAACCGACACACTGGTGTCTGCCTTCGGAGTAGAGCTCGTTTCATAAACTGGAGATATCATCGTCGTTCGGATATTTTTTCACTCCGTGTGGGTAGAAGAGCATGCTCTGCAACTGACAGCATCAATGCGACACGGAGGGACATTGCCCAAATGAAAGGAAGAACGCGGCATGCATGGGGACATTTACGAGCGGGATCAGGCTTACATAGGAAGAAGTTTTAGTTGAGCGAAAGGTCCAATGGACACTCATCATAGACCAAACAATTTCGTTTGGTCATCGGTGGCCGGCGGCTCCGGATACCACGCAGGAAACTCTCCTCAGTCTCCCCCNTGGGTCATGCACTCCCCCTTCTGGNAAGTAACCTAGGTCTGCTTCAACCCGAGGAGAGCGCTTCTGATTCTTTAACCTTTTTGGGCGAAAATAATTGTAGGTGGATTGTCAGAAGAGAGCTGGCTCAACTCACTTGTTATGATCAAAGCAATCCCAAACACGGAACCCTGGGACTACAATATCGACTATGTTATGAAGTACGTCGCACAAATACGATCGTTTGCCGTCCTCAATGAAATGAATATAGCTTAAGTTAAGATTATCTCGATGAAGAATTCCGATTGCTGCCACTTTTTTTTCTTGATTTGCACGATGGACAATCCTTTAGCAACCGACCACAACGTTCACCGTCTCTTCTTTCTCCATATCAAGAGCACATGAAATATATACATGTGAATGTCCCATTCAACATTCTCAAAGAGACGAATTCGTTTAGTCTGACTACCTGACTACGGGGGACTACAGGAACTAGGAATATCAACGTAGCCAAAGCTCGGATCGAGACGATTAGAAAACTCGTCAGTTCAAGGCAGGAGTCACGTACTTTCCGGGAGACCGTGGATATCCGTGGCCTCGATCCAGAAAGCACTTCCCACCCCCGCCTCTTCTAGGTGCCCTCTACTCATGAATGGAGGGTTTGAGGTCGAGCTTTAAAGAGGTGAACGAGGATGTAGTGGCAGGAGAAGGGATCGATCTTCTGCAGAAGTAAATAATCACGAGGGAAAAGACTGGTATTATCTAGTGACACTATTTTACTAAAATACATACATAACGATTAGACGATCCTGGCGGATACAATAACAAGACAGATATTTTATGAAATACAGCCTTTACGGTTCAGGATTTCCTATGTTCAGCTTCCAGAGCACTGTCTGCCGGAATTGCACTTGTTTTGGGTTGGACTTCACTGCTGTCTTTTGCAAACGCGATCGGTTGTGAGAGGTCGTTCGTCGGTGACGTCTCCAAATCTGTCACCCATGCCCGGCCGGTCATGACACGGAATATGATGAGTTGCGGTGAGAGTGCCTGTTGAAAAGAGGGGAAAAGATCTGGTCAATTATGGAACCACCAAGTAGAATTGAAGCTGGAAAAAAAAAATGGAGAAAATCACGCACGCAGAAAGCAAACCAAGCCTCGTTCAAAGCGTCCGAGCCGTCATACCCAATAGCCTTGGCCACCCCAGCCACAATGCCTTGGACACTAAAGGGCAAAGCAGACTCGACAAGGATGGCGACTATGTCCGTATACACTCGAACTCTGTGCTCGCCGAGAGCACTGGCCAAGCGCCTTTGTGTTTTGATAAGATTGTAAGATATCGACGCGGTGATCAGGAGGTTAACAGCGACGGAAAGGAAGAACCAAGCCGTGCCCCATACTGTGTTACCAGCTATTCCACCAAGTCTGGAGAACCCACTGAGGGATGCTTGTGAGATGAGGTAGAGAATAGATGTGACTATAAGCAAGTTATGCCACAAGTAATCAGTCTCACAATCTTTGCCACTGAGAGCTGAATGATGCTCGACCAAACTACTCACCGATAGAAGCAACGTAAATCAAGGCCGCCGGCAGAGTAGCAGTCCATGGATGATATGCTCTGCAGATCACGTAGCACCGGTATAGCTATAGCCTTTCATTAGCCTGGCCGACACAGAGCTGGAAGGTGCAGAAGAGTATACATACCAGAATTCCATTTCCAAGAATACTCATAACGACCTGCGTACCTGTGCTCGCCGCCACCAGTCTCCGCACTCTGGGTCGCCTCAAGATGAAAACGATATCTCTACCCCTCTGAGAAATCAGCATTTCCGAAAAGTTCACCGAGTCGACGGCCGCGTGAATGATGTAAAGTGCTGTGATGAGGAAGGTCCCCAGAACGAAGGGTATCCGTGCCTTCTTGCTTTCAATGGGCGTTCTGTTGTATGCCATGAGAGTAAATCGACAAAGGCAAAGCTGTGCGCCTGGTTCTGAAGCATGAGTGATTCCTCCTCCATGGACAAATTTTAACAGACACACCTATCGCAATAAAGGCGATATGAGTATTGGCGAACATAGAATTGAGAATGACAGAATACTGTCGCAAAGAGCGACTCGGTATGGGCTCAGTCATTCTGGCAGACCAAAGCGCCGAGCAAGCATTGACATGTAACTTTGCAAGGCCTCAGACTGTCTGGAGGTGTATATTGGAAAGAAAGGGAGGCGACCAGGAACCGGTACACTCGTGTCTGCCTGCGGAGCACTGCTCTTTTCAGTCATAGACTGGAGATATCATCGTCATTCGGATATTTTTTCACTCCGTATGGGTAGAGCATGATTTTGCCCCGAAAGTATTAATGTAACACGGGAGTAGCCCGGCATTGCCCAAATGAAGGGGACCACAACATGTAGACATTGGCGAGCGGAACCAGGTAGAAGTCAAAGAGAAAGTCCAATGTGGACAGGCCAAACAACTTTGGTTTTGGTTGGTCATTGGTTGCCGGGGGTACTCCGGCCCGTACTACACTCTTGTCCTGTGGTACTACATACTCCCAGTCCATACACAGTCCACGAATAAAATGCCGCAATAAAGAAATGATGATCCTGTAAATATGGTACTTGATTTCTCGCGAAGTCAACTCTAACTGAGGAATCATCAAAGACGCCAATTTCGAAGATCTTTTGGAGGAGTGGCCTTTCGAGCGACCTTCCCTTAGAATCGATGCTTGATCAGTGTCGTTGTTGGAAGCGGGCATTATGGGTCATGGAGCTCGGTGGAAGATGAGGTTGAACTAGGCTTGGCACCGTTATCTTTCGCAAACGCGATAGGTTGCGAAAGGGCAAAGTCCGAGGGCGAGGTCTCCAAACCATTTGACCAGGCACGACCAGTCATAACGCGGAATATAATGAGTTGAGGCGAAAGTGCCTAAAAGTTTGGGAGCAAGAGGAGATTATACAAGTCAGTCGCTTCTTTGACAAGCAAAGTACCAAACGATACTCACACAGAACGCAAACCAGGCCTCGATCAACGCGCTTGATAAATCCATGCTAACAGATCCAACAGCATTCAACACCCCAGCGACAATCCCGAACACAGTGAACGGAAAAGCGGACTCAATCAGTATGGCCACGATATCCGTGTAGACTCTAGTCCTGTGCGCATTGAGAACACTGCCCAGTCGCTTTTGCTCTCGTATTATCTTGAACGAGATAAGGGCGGTGACCATAATGTTCACAGCAACGGAAAGGAGGAACCAGAGTGTACCCCATACAGTGGTGCCTATCGCTCCGCCCACGCTGGTGCTTACTCGTGGAGATGCATCAGCCATCAGGTAAAGAACGGACATAGCTAGGGGGGGAGTACTTGGTCAGCTCACCAAATCTGCCCTTTGCACTGAGACTCGCACACCTATAGAGACGAGATAGATGGCGGTAGGCAGAATAGGGACCCAACGATACCCCTGCCAGATCACGTAGCACCTGTAGATCTAAAATTCGGTCAAACGAAGGTATTCAACCCATTGCAGGTACGAAACGCACCAAAATCCCATTGCCAATAATGTCCAGTGCAACACCAGTAGCTGAGCCGGTAGTCATACGCTTCAACGTCTCACTTTGAAGGAGATACACAAAATTGCTTCTTTCTCTCCATGGTCCAATCAGCAATTCTGACAACGTTATGGACCCGAGCGCTGCATGGAGGATGTACAGCGCTGTAATGAGAACGGTCAGCGCCAGGAAGGGGAGCTTGTTTTTCCTCATCTCCTTGGGCGTTCTGGTGAGCGCCAGAACGCTCAAGTGGCAGAGACAAAGTTGCGTGCCTGTAAACTGGAGGTCAGCGATCCGTGCGCGGCGACATCGGTAGAAAGACTTGCCGATGAGGATGAAACCGATGTGAGTCACGGTGTAATACCCAATGAGCATTCCGGCATTCATTCTCGAAGAGAGCGGCAAAGATGGTGATACCATCCTTGAATGAAGACGAGACAGTAGTGGTTCACTAAGTTGAAGAGAGGGAAGGCCAGCACGCGGTATGTTTGCTGGCCTTCAATATATATGCTCCCCGGTCGGTTGATAGTACAGCATTTTCATTCGGATTTATTGGCGATCCCGGTCGACAGTACGGCTGGCGCTGTAGAGGTTTAATTTGCAGAGCACTCCATTTGGGTAGATGTCCGAGAGCAAGTGGCATTACGTGGTCGTCGGGGTGAAGGGATGCAGGGTCGAACTGTCGAACTGCCGACAGAACTTGGACAGAGCATGTGGCAATCGATCAATCACTGTCAATCACTCCGT
>JANBPK010001395.1:0-16074 GCA_027579435.1 Candolleomyces eurysporus | reverse complement strand
AGAAATCGCCGAGACAGAGTTCGTACAGTCGATATCAGAGCGGGGAAGAAAAAGGAACATAGAGAAAATGAAAAAAAAATTCGTGATTACAACAAAATCCAGTCGCGCCATACGAACCTGCTATCCACCTGAACGCTTCCACCACAAAGAAAAAGAAATTAAATACCCACAAGTATGACGAGCTTGAACCATGTCAATGGCTGGGCACGCTGGGCTACGCAGGTGGTGCGTTGCCATTGGTGTATTCACGTGAGGATTAATGCGTGTGGATGTGGAGGGAGGGAATAAGGACCGATACTAAAAAGAATACCAGGTAGGGGCGGCTTGCATTGTTTTGGGATCGGGCAGGTACAGAGTAGCGGAAGGAGCTGGAGGAATTGAAAGGGTTGAAGATTGCGGCGTCGAAAGAGCGTCGACACCATGGTCTGACGCGGGAGCAGGCGTCGCAGAAGAGGGAGGGGATGGATCCGGATCCTCGGGTTTCTTTTTAGGGGGGCGAGATTGGTCCTGTGSAGRCCKYTKWSGGTTCGGCTGCCACCGCTRAACTCGAACGACTCGTCTTCAAAGTTCTGCATGAGCTGGACGGCGTTATCGGTCGGCTCGCCCTCTCCATAGGTGGCCATGACGAAGAATGCGGCGCAGTCTGCGGGGAGCTCGTCGAGGTTCTCAAAGTCGTACTCTTCGGGGTCGCAGACGAGGGACGAGAGGCCGAACTTTGCTTTGGCCTCCTTGGCGAGACGGATAGCGTACTCCTCTGCTGTACCAGTCTGCGAGCCGTAGAAGATGACCAGCCGCTTTTTCTGTAACGTACCATGTAGACAATAAGCAACTTGCTAGGACATCAGACGAGCATCTACTCACCCCATCCTTCATCTTTGCAACGAAGTCTCGAGGATTGCCGGAGCCATTGACGGCGCTTTTGGAGGCGACTGGGGTGATCCTTGGCTTTGAGGTGGCGAAAAGCTGGTCCTTGAAGAGGTAGAGACCGGCAAGGACGACACCGAGGCCAAGGACGACCACGTCTGAGGACGAGGTGGTCATGCCTGTGGCTGATAGAGCGAGAGGGATGGCTGAATGGAAACCGGAGGTAGCATTACTATCGTCTGCCATTGGCGAATAGAGGGGAAAATACGATACCAGATGGAGGGGCAGGCTGTTTCGCCTGGCTATATAGGTGGATAAGATTAGGGAGGAAGTGGAAGTGAGGAGGAAAAGTGGGACGTGGCGTGGCTTCCCTCAACCCGGTGTCAATCATTTCTCCGCCTGCGTCTACTGTTTGGTCCTCCAGTCGGATCATTTTCAGCCCTCCTCCTGCGTCCTCTCCTGCTGTACAGCCATTCCATTTTCTGTCTCTACAGGCAATACATCGTGTTTTTTACAGTAGAATGCGAGCTATACAGTCCTCCTAGATTCCAATCTCTGCAGCAAACCCCGCTGCGGCCGTCGCTGTAGGTGCCCGGACATGCGGTGGCAGTCACAGCTCTGAAAAAGCCGCATCCGTAAGTAGCCCATATCACGGATTTTTGATGTCAGACTCACATCTAGTCGCCTCTGGGCCTCCAACGTCCAGTCGCTCCCGCGAACCCCACGCAGGGTGGGCATCCGGCCGAGCCAGCATCCGGTCGGTGAACTGGATCTGCGGGCAGTCTTTTCCCAGTTCATAGGCATACCATTCCCTGGCCAAAGCGCTCCATTTGCGTACGGCATCTGCACTGAGTAAATGAATTAGCTGCGTGTTCGAGGAAGCAAGAAGGTGGTGTGTCGTCGCAATCGGCCCTCTCCGACTTGGCCTTGCATCAGATCGGAACCGCTCCATCTACGCGACCGACGCCAACGCACGAGCGACGACTATCACTCCCAAATGAAACGTTTTGTCAATTCAAACCACTCACTCCGAATGTCCTGCGGCGACCCAAGCGGCGTCCGCAGCCAAACGTCCGCGCTCACTCCAATAGCCTTCTTCCTCGCCCAGCCGCCATATTTTCCGAACTAGGTTCAACGCTTCGACTCCGTTAATAGACCCGTCGATCCACTTTGCAAAGCGATTCCAATGCTCGGTCATCGTTGATAAACGGACATCGGACGCCCGAGACTCTGCTTCTGGAAGCGAGCAGACGCTGCAGGTGCATCTAAATCCATAACCCTGTTCCAAATACGCTCTGTTACAAAGTTCATAAAAAAATTTCGACCAGTTAGTAAACCACTTTTGTATTCAAAAACAAAACTAGTCATAGAGTCGCGACCAAAAGTTTCTTGCTAGACTGACTCACCTTCTTTGATCTCTGGGCTTCTTGGTGTCAGTATACGTCGTGAGGAGTTCCTGCAAAGAACAAAGCACCGGAGCGTCAACCTCCGCTTATCCCATTCCCATGACGCCAAGAGGACAATCGCTTTACCTCACCCTTCTTAACGCCCTTGATCGCATGGATGTACAGCGTCCCTTCTCTCTCCCTGTACGAATAGACCGAGTTGAAGCTGCTCGAGCACCCGTGGTTCAGCCTCGCCATCCTAGGGAATATCCCGACCTCTTCCCCGGCTCTGACTGCATTGGTCTCGAAGATCGCCAGAGCGACGCGGTCAAGGTCACGTTCTGGGTCCTTGTCTTTCGGGAAGTTGACAAAAGAGAGGTTCCAGAATGATTGCTTCTGCGGTTCTGTAAGCAGAGCCAACTTCTGTTGGATAAATTCCACCGGGGAGGACGTAACTGCGCACAGGCAATGTGTTGATGTCAGTACGGGGATGGATAAATGGATTATTCAGAGAAAACGGATAGCCGGAACACACGTACTCGTAGGAGGCACTGTGAAGAGTGGTTTTTCTTGGAGGATCTGCTCCCCTTGCTGTGAGTAAAGCGAAATGACATCAGCATCCTTCTTCTACACTCCAAGCAAGCAAGCGAGCCCTGGGACCGGCGCAAGGCACGATGCATATCACTCACCTCGATATCCCGAATCGCGACAGCCCCCTTGCCCTTCCCAGGTATGTCCACCACAACATAGGCAGCGGTTAAAACTTCATCAGAGGATAAACTGCCAGGGTGTACGCCGCCACCAGCAATAACACCACTGTCACTCCCCGCTTGATGTTCTTGACTTGCGACTTCTCGAGGATTCTGGAAGTACCACCCATATAACAATCCAAGGGCTAGCCCAACCGAAAGCAGCAACGTCTTGTATCGTGAAAAAGTCGAGTTCATTCATTCATTTATTCATAAAACGGGAGGTTGCAACGGATCCCAAGTCGGTCCGTCCGTCAGACAGATTCCACGTTCGAAATAAACATGCCCACCTGGACAATTGCGACCTTGGTCACAGAAGCCGGCTTTGCCGCGCTGTCTTTCGCTGACGACTCTCCAGCATTATTGGCATTGGCACCCTTCGTCTTGTCCTGCTTCTTCGAAGTCTCTCCTGCCTTGGTCGGCCCGCTGCGAGGTTTCGCGGCACGCCGGTTGGAATTGCTGGGTGCCATAGCTCCCGGACGACGAACGGACGGACAGTGGTTAGGCTCGATTGGACCCAGGCAGTATTCGGCTCGGGGGTATATGAGGAGAGGAGGGTGGGGTGAGGGTGAGGAGCCCACCTGTGCTCGTGGTGGTTGTCGGGTATGTGGTGGGTTTCAAGCCAAGTTGGCGACGCGCCCGGGGATTGATATTGATGTCTGTCAGTGCCACGCGAAATTGGCATTCTTGGCGAAATGCTGGTCTAATGCCTCATTGCGTTCTTGTCGTTATGAGCAGTTGGCAGGAAACACAGACGTTTAGCAAGCCCAAAGATAATGCTTAGTGATTCGAAGCCTTTTGTTCATGGAGTGAGTAGTATTCACACCTAATATACACTGTCAAGGTAACAAACATACACTCCTGGACATGGGGAACGAAGCAAGCCGTATACAAACGAAACTGCTATACCTCCCAGGCGGACTGAAAAAGGTCGCACCACTAGTCGTCGAAAGCTGAACCATCCATTCTGACTCCATGACTCTGCTTGATATCCATGCCTAGCAGCTTCATCTTTGAAATCTATTGAATTGACGAGGTCAGCTCATGCAACACTGTGCCGATAGTAAAAGCACATACCTCTGCACGTTCTTGCTGAACCTTTCTGAGCTCCATAAGCTGCTCTCTACTCAAATGAGTCTCGGGTTCCTCGGCCTTTTTCTTATGTGCAGTCTTGATAGCCTTCAAGTCTGCTTCAAAGTCATATATATCGTCTGTAGGAGGAAGGTATTCGCCTGAGCGCAGAGCGTTCATCCGCCGTTCGTAGGCCTCCATATTGTAGTACTTTTCGTGGGGCAGAGTTGCTGTGTTGTAGTCTTCGACGAAACGAGCGAATTCTTTGCGTTGCAGGTCTTTGGAGATGGTTTCGGGGTTGATCTTGCGCTCTTCGACGAGCCATGCGTGGAATTCTGCTGTTTTCGAGAAGATACTACGAAAACACAGGTCAGCGAGGTTATTGGGAAGAAGGGTAGACGTTAAACTCACTCTACGTCTGAGATGATACCATACTTCCCCCAATGAGACCCGCCGCCTTTCTTCTGGAGATCGAGCAAGGGTGAGTGGAGGCCGAGGCACTGACCGAAGCAGCAAAGAGGCGCTGACCTTGTCTTTCTTCTCCTTCTTCCCTCGCTTTTTCTCCCTCTTCCGTTCCTTCTTCCTATCCCTCTTCCTGCGGGAATGGCTGTCGCTCGAGTCGGACGAAGACGACCGCGACCGAGCCCGTTTGCGCTTCTCCCTGTGACGGTCTTTCGAGCGGGAACGCGACCGCGACCTCGACCGCCTGTCTTTATCTCTATCTTTCCTGCTGGACCGTTCTCTGGAGCGGGATCTGGACCGCGAACGTCGGGGACTTCGACTCCGGCTGTCACGTCGGTGATGGTGCTCTCGAGAATGCGAGCGACCGCGATGGTGGTGGTGGCGGTGGGAGGAGGACGAGGGGCCCGCTCTGTCATCCCTCTCGCGGTCTCTGCGTCGGTCGGGGGAGCGGGATCTGTCCCTTGGCATGGTGCACGTCCGCAATAACAGAGCGGGCGCTCAGGAGAGACGAGGCGCAANGGGGGGCCGTGGGAGCTTACATAATATCNAGGGGGGAGAGGGGGCGTTTTGCAAGCAAGAAGGCAGGAAGAAGGAACGCTGCTTGTCAACGAATTTCTAGCCTCTTTTTTCTTTCTATTTCTTGCCTCTCTTCCTTCTTTCTCTTCGCTCGGTCAATGGTTACGATTCAGGATGGCGACCAGCACTACAACAACGCCGCCGCAGCAGCGACAACCACCGTCACCGTGAACCCAGATCAGGACGACGACGACGCCCCACTTATCTCCTTCCTCTGTCGGGCCCTCTACGACTACGACGCTCAGGACGCCTCCGCTCTCTCATTTAGACAGGGAGACATCATCGAGGTGTTATCGCAGCAGCCCTCCGGCTGGTGGGGATGGGCTGTTAGGGGAGGAACGGGGCTGGTTTCCCTCAAACTACGTGACTATCATTACAGACGAGGAGGTGGATCAGGCTCTCTCTGGATCGGAACTCTCTGGCGCAGAAAGCTCGACGGCTGGTCCGAGGACCGAAGACCCCACGGTCGACATGACGCACGCGTTGATGAGGGGCAGTCAGTCGGAGAACGAGGAATGGCTCGACAGGGAGCTYCAGGCTCAGCGCAGGCCGGCGACCACAACAGCGCCTTCTTCCTCAATAGGGGACGCCTCTCGATCTCGATCAAATACTGGGCAGTCGGCGGCAGCTGTTGCAAAGGCTCAGCCAGAGGACTTTTGGGTGCCTGAGGTGACCCCAGACCATCAGGTACGAATGCCCTCCTGATGATTTCGTCTGTGTCTGACAACTCAATTGCCTTCAAGATTTGGTTTGTCAATGAGCGAACCGGCGAACGGGCTCGGGGATATCCCTCGTGACTCAGAAGACGAGGCCTCCGACGGTGACCTGGCAGGATTCACCTCCCAATCCAGCTCGCGCTCGACGACGTCTGTGAACATGCCATTTACCCTTAACGGCGCCACCGACCCTGCAAGCGGTGCGCATTCCAGGTCAACCACCGATGTACCCGCCAGCCGAATGACCCCCGAGCCATGGGTGAAGAAGCTGTGGAACGATGGGACATCATACTATTATTACAACACCGTCGATGGAACATCTCAGTGGACTCGGCCCCATGCACGTAATGGCAGTTCTTCCAACCCCAATGGCGCAAACCTATTCGTAGAACCAACATCAAGACCGGGAGACAACAAGAGATTGAGCGTCTACTCTGACAGCTCCGATGTACAGCCCTCGGACTACATGCAGAACGGGCAACCACCACGGCGGGGGAAAGCCCGGGACAAGCCAGCCGCCCCGTCAGTCGACCCGGCGATTCTGGAACTCACATCCGCAGAGAAGATTGCCAAGTCGTTGCAGCAAGCATTGGAACCCCCTCCCCCTGAAGTCGTCGCAGACCTAACCTCGCTCGCGAGAAGTGCGATCCAGGCTGTGGTGGATAACGTCCAGGCTGGGAACTCTCTTCGAAAAGCGGAGGAATTCGCCTACCTCGACGACCTAGTGTCGCACGTAGTGGTCGCAGTGCGAAACCTCCTCTATGTCGTCGCCATCCCAACTGGGCACATACCCAGCAGCGTGCTTCCCCGTGGTGAAAGGGACACCCTTCATCGGTCACAATCCTCCCAATCCTCGCCTTTGAGAGGGGCCCAGAGGAAGGTGACGGCTACCCTCTCGCGCCTGGTCCTCAGCGCACGGGCAATGCAGTATGATTCAGGGTCTCAGCTCGCTGACACCTTGAATCGCATCGAGTCTGATGCGGAGGAGTTGGAGCGGGCCATTCTATTTTTCGTGTCAGAAGTTCAGCGGATACAGCAAGTCTCGGATCCGAATAACCCTGATCTCAAGGCGAAGCGACTCCAAGGCGTCCTTTCGAATTCGAACATCGGACTTGGGCTCGTAGGGGCTGGAGCTGCTGCCAGTTGGAAGGGCTTGGGATGGGTATCTCTGGAGAATGAGTCCGCGTCGCCAAAGAAGACCCTTGATGCAACAGTCGTGGCTGACATTGGAGGACATCTATCCCAGTTGCAGGATACGATTGCGGGCCTCTCTCACGCACTTCGAATCGTGAACGACAGCTCAGGTATGTATTTTTCTCACACCTAGCGGCCGACAATGACTGACAATAGCTGCAGTGGAGCAAGTCCGACAGAGGGTTCAACAGACCGTCACGCAGTTGTCCGCCTTCCTCACCCTGACTGCAGATATTAACATCGCGCGTCATGTTGATATTGATGGAATTCGTCAAGGAGAAGTTGGAGCCAACGATCAATACTCGCAATCTGTGGACAATGCCCGTCGTCTCGTGCGAACTCTCGAGACCGTTCTACAAGCGCTCTATGACGATACCGCGGCACTTCTCCTCACCACTCAGAACATCCGCGACAGCAACGATGGTTCTCAGATTCCTGGAGACCGAGAATCGTCGTATGACCTTCTCGACAAACTTTCAACTTCCCTCAGCTCCAACCTTAGTCAGTGTCGGCAGGCGATTGAAGGCATCTTGTCTGTTGGACGAGAACAGGCCGAGTTGGCAGCAGGCGACTATAGAGGGTCTATCGAATGGCGCATGTCAAGATTGAGCGTGATCCATGCCCAGTTCGGTAATGGCGCTATCGGCGGTACTGCTAACGGTGCCAATCACGCGTCCAAGGGYGATGATGCGTACGACTCTGAGAACGAGGGCGTCGTCGATCTCGGATTCGCGTTCAACCGACCCGGAGGAAGGAAGAAGTCCGTCACCCAGGATTCGTCGTACGAGTCGGGGGCCACCTTTGCRAACGGCGCTAGCGGAACGAGCACGTCGAGTTTGAACCCGACGGATACGGAAGACCTCGATAGCACGCTCGTATCGCACGACTTGCCCGATGATGGTGATTTCTTCGATGATGACCGTACGTTGTTCCCACCTAATCTATTCTTGAATGAGCTTTTGCTGACGATGATGCCCGTTTCGCGTTTCTTAAAATAGTCGGGCCTAAGCCCCCTGTTCGATCAAAGAAGGATAAGAATTTGGAGAAATGGCTGGGCACCGAGTATGCAGATAAGGTCGCTGCAGACTCGAGACCTTGGTATCTCAGGCCAAATTATAACCCTTCTGATATCATCATTGAAGCTGATGGCTCCGTTCGCGGAGGGACTGTCACGGCTCTGGTGGAACGGCTAACCGCTCATGAACATCTYGGTATGTCCTYTATYRCTTTTTTGTCACTGYGTCGAGTTATACTGACGNAAAATGCNTTTAGCGGATCGCACYTACACGGAAGCGTTCTTGATGACGTTCAAGTCGTTTACGACKGTGGAAGAGCTGACGGACTTTCTCGTTCAACGCTTCCGGATACAACCTCCAGACGGGTTGGCGCCCGCTGAGCTGGAAGAATGGTCSAGGTTGAAGCAGAAAGTCATCCAGATTCGGTATRTCGKTGCAAGTGCTATTCCCGAGCCATTGTTRCTGATATGATTTCTTTTTAGGGTCATGAACACTTTCAAGTCCATCGTCACGTCGGAGGATATCATCGAGAAGGAGGATATGTACGTGCTTGACAAGATCGATGCGTTCGTATCGTCGGAAGATGCATCCGCGTTCCCTGCCGCGAAGCAGATCAAGAAGCTGATTGAGCAACGAATCGTATGTCGCTTCTTATCTTGTGTGTTTTATGGGTTCGCTGCTAAGCTACATTGGAAACAGATTGAAGGGTCGAACCTCAAATCCCTCATCAATACAACACTRTCACCCCCRCCACCCCCCATYGTTCCGAAGAACATCAAAAAATTGCGTCTTACGGATATTGAACCYCTSGAACTTGCMCGTCAGCTTACGATCATGGAGAGTCAACTTTATCAACGGATCAGACCTATGGAATGTCTTCAGAGAGCTCGTGAACAGAAGACAGAGAATATGGAYAAYATYGCTGTCGTCATCCAGACTAGCAACAAGGTGTGTGATTTCTCGTTTTTGACGACTGGCGAATCAAAGCTAATTTATCTCGAAGATTGCGGATTGGGTYGCGGACTTGGTCTTGAGCAAGGATGATTCGAAGAGGCGTGCAGCGGTTGTGAAGCACTTGATCAGTGTGGCTGATGTGCGTAGTGTCGACATCACTCTCTTCTGTTCCGTCAGATACTAACTTGGTTGTTTCAGCGCTGCCGAACTCTGAACAACTTCTCGAGTATGATTGCGATCACATCTGGGCTGAACACTCCTCCTATCAGACGTCTCAAGCGGACTTGGGAGCAAGTTGGACAGCGGTATATGGCGCAATTYGGGGCWTGCGAGATGACTATTGATAGCAACAAGAACTTCACAAAGTATCGGCAGCTCATGGCGTCTGTTACCCCGCCYTGTGTCCCTTTCATYGGTATGTCTTCCTCTTGTTCCSAGGRAYGATGTTGNTTGACGTTCGGYTTTCCTTCTAGGTGTKTTCCTYTCCACCCTGCAGTTCATCCAAGATGGCAATCCCGATAACCTCCCCGGTGGTCTGGTCAAYTTCCGAAAGCGCCAGAAGGCGTCGGAAGTGATTAGTGACATCAAGCGGTGGCARACGCAGTCGTTTAACCTCCAAATTCTGCCCGTCGTCTTCAACTTCATTGAAGAGTCGTTGAACCAGTTCAGTGATACGAAGGCGTCGAGCGACATCTTCTGGCAGTTGAGTTTGGAGAGGGAGCCGAGGGAGAGGGAGGACGAGAAGATGGCGAGGCTCTTGCAAGAGAGCGGTTTCCTGTAGACAGACAGAGAGGAACTTTTCCTATTTCTGTTWTTTYCCCTTCTTTTTCTTCTTTCTTTCTGTTTTTCTTCGTTCGTTCCTTTCGTTTATTCTCTTTCCTTTTTTTTGTGTCTGTGATTATACATTTTCCTTTTTACGAATTGGCTTTCGTTTCTTGTTTTTGGACCCTTCCTATCCTATCCACCCTCTCATTGCCTCCATGCATGATGCTACAAAGTGCTTGTCTGTTGTTGTTGTCACGTATGTACCTGATGACCATAAGTGCCGTGCTCTTATGCTTCTGCCTTTCTTGCTTTTATTTGTACTATTACTATTGTTTCCGCTGTTGCCTGCAAGGGAAAAAAAACCTGTATTTATACGTAGTTCTATTCTATAGCTCTTTTACGGTGGGCCGAGGATATGGAATAAGAGAGCCAGGTTGCAACATCTAATGAAATACTCTCTTCTGAGACTCACATTACATCGTGTATGGCCTCTTGAGCCAGAACTCCCAAACATACACCTAATAACACTGTCATCGTCTTCGGACGTCCTTCGGGGTGATCTAATTCGTGGAGGAGGGTAATTGGATATCTTGCCTCTTGCATGAGTGCAAGAAGGCAAATTCCCATTCAGTCCTTTAGTATTCGACAATTTTAACAAAAAATTTCACACATCTAGGTCCACACTGGACCACGTACTTTGTCAATCGCTACCTACGTATCACCAACTTGACTTGAATTTATACACAAGTTTAGAGGCCGCTTACAGGCTGGAAGACTCTGGATCTCAGATGCGTTCAATGCAAGTATCGTTTAATATTGAGCACTTGCTCCATAGTCGTCAACTCCATATTCGCACAGAGCTCCAGCAACCCTTTTACAGCGGCAGCATCCGTGGCTGGATATCCCTCATCCTCCAGCCGCTTCAAGAACGAATCCATCCCAATAATATCCGAGTCTGTGTGTTCGGATTGCTCGGGCGCCATAGGGGCTAGAATTCCGTACGGCTTGCCACGGCAATTGGCCTGAACCACAAGCTGGTAACCCTCCTTTTGATGCGCGTAGGGAAGGAGATCGTAGGAACGGGTACTTGGGTCGTCATCTAAATTACGACCAGGAACGATTTGGATTGCTCGGTCATACCAGCTCTGGCCCTGAGCAAGATGGGAGGATGCCACGGTAGCGAGGGATGGCATCCGATAGGAGCTGTGTAAATTGGCGAGAATGTCGAAGATATTTTGAACGAGTTGATCTGCCGAAAAGAATGGGAGTGTTACATAGTTATAGCGGGGCCAATCATTTGTTATGTAGGTGATCCGGAAAGCCTTGGGGAAATCCGCGGGAAGTTTGCCGGTGAGAAAGGCAGGATGAAGGATTGTTTCGATAGAGCGAAAGCGCTGAGGATCGTTGGTCATCAGCTCCTTGAGATCGTCCATGGAGATGGGACAGTGCAAGATATTGATCCACATCAGGCTTTTGTAAGTCCTCAGGATGTGGAGGAAGACACGGTTATCGACGGCTTGACTGTACGAGACGTCGAGTCGCTTGAAGTCGCGTAGCTCCTCCAGAACGGATAGGATCTGGTTGGCGGTAAGTGGTAACCGAGACAAGTCGACGACTGCATTGGGATGCGTTGCTCCCTTCAGCACGGCAGTCAATCGAGTCATGTCATCTGCAGACAGTACCGATTGCCTCCGGAAGGCATCGATCTCGGTCGAATAGGTAACCAACTGGGGGGGTAGCACCAGTGTCGGTCTCCAAGCCAGAGGCGTCTGAATCTCGAGGTTCATTGCCTGCAACGACATACTCGTGTGGCCAAACCTTTGCCAAGGTTGCGATTGGGATGAGGGGCATGTCATCTAGATTGGCGATGACCTCTAGACAGTCCCACTCGCTGCTCATCTGAGTCATCTCATCGACTGTAGGAGCAGAGTAGGCAGTTAGCTAGGCGACATATATCAGAGTTTGGCGTTAAATACCATTCAATGGACGTTTCGGAGCGGGATAGTAAGATCGCAAGTATTGTGCAGCGGTGAGTGGAGTCATCGCTGGAAGAACATCTTCGGCATTGAGAAAGACAAAGCAGTACGCAGGATTTCTAGGTACTGTCACATCTAGTATTGTGATGCCGTCGTTATTGTCTAAGAGCCTCCCTATCAATAAACCAGTTACGTCCCAAGACAACCATGCTCACCTCCGTCACTGCTACCCATGTCAGCATTGAGGATCAACATTTTGCTCAAGTACGGCGGTTCCCTCGCCAAGTCCACGCTAAAGGCACTTTCGGCCAACAAGCTTGTGTATGGGCAAGGGTTTCGACGTAATCTCTCCTTTCTTTCGTGATAGGTCGCGAGTTCTTCGTTGATGAGGGCAGCATTTTCCGGTACTCGAGCCAAACGCTTGAACGAATAGACGCCACGGAGTGGCAACTTGCCATAACACCATTGGTGATGAAGGGCTGCGATGCAGCGATACTGTCGAGGTTTGCCTGGAGCAACGCAAACGCGAGCGACAATAAAGATTTGGTGGCGCTGACCCATAGCACAGACTCTTATGGAGGAATTTAAGGAGGAATGATTGCCTTCAAAATGATTTCCTTTCGTCACACTATATACCGTCGAATGGACGTGACCGTGACGCGTAACACATATTTTTATGCGAACGATGACTTGGCTGAGTGGTTGCATTAGTCAGAAAAAGACAAGAAGACGTCGAGACTAGCAAGGACTCGCAAATTAGCTGCTGATTTATTACAGCGTTCTCGCGCTCCTTGGGACAAACGGCCATAACTCGTGCAAAACTCGTTTGATTGGGACTATGTTGCTGTACGACGCACCCATGACTGAAGTACTGACGTTTCGACAATTCCGATTCGGCAAGCAACTCCAGCAACCGTGCAACCGCGCCAGCATCCAAAGGTGTGGCTTCGAACCCTCGAGCACGCTTGTACCCCGATGTGCTACTCGTTTGCAGGATATGGTGGTGCTCATGGAGGTATAATCCATACTTGGCTATAAGCATCAACGATGAGCTGGTAGCACACCTAGGATCGGAGTTGCAGTCAACTCGCAGCTCTCAAGATTCGGGTGTGAAGTATCGTGGCCCGCAGAGCAGCTTGCGATATGTGAATAACGATAGGACACTCCAAGGGTTTGGAGTGGGAAGACTGGGTACCAGATTGCCCACTTGAAGATTGCAGACTTGGGCACCAGCCCACTCACTTGTCCGCCTGTACATTTTCGATATTCTTGCTGTAACTTGCTGCAAGGCTCTAAAAATCGTGTAGGAGAGTTAAATACGATTTTATTGAGCTAATAGCAAGTACCTGGAGCACAGTTTGAGTGAAGTTCAGCTTTTTAGGGCCGGAAGGTCACTTGATAGGCCCAGCCACCATTGGACGAGTGCCATTGCCAACGCGCCGTACGAGCGGTGTGGTGCGCAGGGCGCTGGATTCTGCTGCTGAACTTTCTCCGCCCTTTTTGGTCTCCCTTCTCCTCCTCCACACAATCCATACGAATACAACAAGGAGTGTAAATGGAATGGCGGTAGCTGGATAGAGCCAGATGTCTTTCGTCACAGATAGTGATTCAAGGGGACCCTTTTCGAAAAATGCCATGCTGAAAATCGACTAGCCAGATATAAACTAAGAGGTAAGATTCACAAAGCTGGCAGTAGTAGGAAATGTACGTACTGCGATGAAGGTTCCAGGTAGAAATAGCAATGTGAGGGCCGCAATTCTTATGTTGTTCAGCCCGTAAGTTGTCGAAGCTCGGAGAGAAGTATGAGGACGTACGTTATCATAGAAGAGCTATCCCGTTGTGTCTGCAGCGCAATCTTGCTCGTGAGTTCTGCAACTTTGGTATTGGATAGGTGGAACCCGAGTTGGACCCCGATATTCGTGCGCTCCACAAAGTTTTGCAGCCACCCCTGCCATCCATGTATGCCTGAGCGAAGATGCTCGAGAGAATCACGCACAGCGCATGGCTCTCCCTTCAGCAAGTCGCAAATGCCAATGAGGGAATCCACTTTCTCCACAACCCCGTTCATCTCCCCCCGTAAAACGTGAATGAAACATACGCCTAATGACACTGTCATCATCTTCGGACGCCCTTCGGGGTAATCCAACTCATGAAGGAGGGTAGTTGGATATTGTGCCTCTTGCACGAGTGCAAGAATGCAAATTGGCATTCAATACTTTTGTATCCGACGATTTTGAAAACTTAAAGTCTACACACCTAGGTTCACACGGACCATGTACTTGGACTGTCAAACGCTGCCTAGGCCTAAGTATCACCAACTTCATTTGAATTTGATACACAAGCTTATAGACAACTTACAGGTGCTACTGAGTATCTGGATATCAGGTCAGGGACAGTGTTCAACGTTCAATCTAAAGCCCGTATGGATTGAGTACTTGCTCTACGTTCATCAACTTTATATTCGCGCAGAGCTCCAGCAGCCTTTTTACAGCGGCAGCATCTGTGGGTCCAGATCCCTCATCCTCCAATCGCTTCAAGAACGAGTCCATCTCGATGACATTCGAGTCCGTGCGTTTGGACTGCTCAGGCGCCAGAGGGGTTAAAATTCCGTAAGTCTTATTACCTAGGTAGTCGGCCCAAACCACAAGCTGGTAAACCTCCTTGTCATGCAGGTAGTAAAAGGATGTCGAGCCGTCATCCAAATTACGGTCAGGAACGACTTGAATTGCTCTGTTAGACCAGTTCTGGTCCTGAGCAAGATGGGAGGATGCTACGATAGTGAGGGATGGCATCTGGGCAGCAGTGTGTACATTGGCGAGAATGCCAAAGATATTTTGAACGAGTTGATCTGCCGAAAAGAAAGGGAGCGCTACGTAGCTCGGGAGGGCTGTTTTGAATAGGTAGGTGACTAGGAAAGCCCTGGGGAAATCTGCGGGAAGTTTGCCGGTGAGAAAGGCAGGATGGAGGATTGTTTCGATAGAGCGAAAGCGTTGGCGATTGTTGGTCATCAGCTCTTTGAGATCATCCATGGAGATGGGACAGTGCAAGATATTGATCCACCTCAAGCGTTTGTAAGTCTTCAGGATGTGGAGGAAGACACAACTATCGACGGCTTGACTATGCGAGACGTCGAGCCGCTTGAAGTCGTGTAGCTCCTCCAGAACAGATAGGATCTGGTTGGTGGTAAGTGGGAACCGAGACAGGTCGACGACTGCATCGGGATCCATTGCTCCCTTTAGCACAGTTGTCAATCGAGTCATGTCCTCTGCGGACAATGCCGATTGCCTCCGGAAGGCAGCGATCTCGGTCGGATAGGTAACCAACTGGGTGGTAGTACCAGTGTCGCTCTCCAAGCCAGAGGCGTCTGCCAGTGAGTCTCGGAGTTCATCATTTGCAACGACATATTCATGTGGCCAAACTTTTGCCAAGGTTGAGATTGGGATGAGGGGCATGTCATCTAGATTGGCGATGGCCTCTAGACAGTACCTCTCGTGGCTCATGTCATTGACTGCAGGAGTAGAGGAGGCAGTCAGCTGGGCAACATATATCAAATCTTGACGTCGCATACCATCCAATGATGGACCTTCCAGAGCGGGATAGTTCCGAGGCATTTTGACTCGGGTTCTTTGTCCCCGCGTCCCAGGCGCCAAGCCAGTGAGCCTCCGTGTACCCATCAATTCGGCCGGGTAATTCCGTTTCAGCGTTACCACGGGTGGCGTCTATGCTGTCGTGCGTTGAAAGTTTGGTAGAAATTGTTCAAGAGGTATTCACAAGACTATGTTTCAGTATATATACGGTATCCGTTCATTTCTACTCAATAAATCTGCCCTGTTCCCATCCAACATGTCGTTCCCTCTTACCTCAGCCCCTGATCAGGCAAATGAACAACAATGCTCGCAGTCTGTCAATTGTATCCAACAGGAAATTTCATGAACTCAACACACTCTGCACTTGGGGGAGGACCAGTGCATGGGGTGTTTCTTGGGAAGGGGCCTTGCCTAAGAACAGGCCACCTGCCAAAAATAAACGAGTATGTCTGGACTGCCTATTGGCAAGATTCCCTCATGAGGATAGGCAGTTGGCCTCCGGACTACCTAGGGGTGTGCACAAACCACATATGGCAGTCACATACACCCGTACTATACGCACCAGCCCACATTGCTTAAGTCCTGTGTTTAACGGTCTAGCCCCAGGGGCTGCATTAAATGAGGCCCCTTTGTAATACACAGCGGCTGCCGGGGTTGTCTGGTGTGTAGCTGACAGACGGGCCCCCGGGGTTTTCTGAGGTAGGCGGTTGCCACCCTGCCCGATTTCCTGGTAGTATCAAAGAAGCGGCCGACGAGAAT
>JANBPK010001394.1:0-16104 GCA_027579435.1 Candolleomyces eurysporus | reverse complement strand
CCTGCGAGACAATTTGAAGAGATTTAAAGACAATACATCAGTAAACCTAAACTTTAAATTTGAGCTTTTTGTCACTTTTAAGCCTTTTCCGGCCACTGCCCCCGCCAAATTTGGCCTAGCTTTTTGCTAAAACTGACGTAAACTTATCAGCCTTTCGCTTGCCAGCTTTTTTCAGCTTTTTTTCAGCTTGAGGGCGCTTGAGAGAGCTTCTAAAAGAGGAAAAGTAATTTGCACGTTTCCTGATGTAGTGTCTTGTCTTTCTGATCAGCTGCTCGAAGGCGTCTGAGAAATGGGCCATTCTTCAGCACTTCAAGTCGAACGTCGGCAGGAACGTTAAATGGAGGTATTGTTCCTGGAAATCCTTTATCCTCCAGGTCCAGGGGTTAGACTCCATATTCTCTCTGACGAGAGGACAGAAAATTGAGTGCGGGATTTGTAGACTCAAGGTGGTGGTTAGAATCAAGAGTCAATTTGCCAACATCATTCTGCACTGGCAAGTCCTCATAGTCGGCCTAACAAGTCGACCTTCCAGATTTGGAATACGATGAGCCCCATTCAGATAACGGTAATAGCGAATCATTTATAATAGTATGGCTTGATAGAGGAGAAACTGTAACTATTGGACCTATTCATGACAAACTCTATGCAAAACAAACTGAAAAATATCTCGTTCATCTACGAGGAGCCTTGACAGTAGGACGAAGACCATATTTCGAATTCTCTCTGAGACCGGGCTTCGGCGAGCCGGGTTTGCTACTTTCATCTGAGGATTTTCGCCGCCTTCTCCTAGCCTCTCGTCCACAATCCTCTTCGCCACCACCGGCCGTTCCGGAACGCTTGCGGCTCTTTAAAGGCTGCGAGCCACCCGGAGGCTGCGCCAATCCTGAAGATGGCTCAGAGTCAGAGCCTGCGTCAATGACGGAAGGCCAAATAGGTTTTGGTACGTTGTCAGAGAGGAGCTGAGCAGGTCGCGATTTCGAAGAGTTTTGCAACGGAATCGTAGCCCAGTCGGTGGAGGAATCTTTGAAGTGAGTACGAAAGGCAAGTCCTACAATTGCATGAATTTGCGAGTAACTCTCCGGTTGGTACCACAATCGGTCTCGCCCTCGGCGATGGGCCTCCCAGCGCAGAACACCACGAATGATGCAGATGGTTCCGGCAAACAGCTTCAGGGGTGCTAGAAGACACTCGCGTAGGTCTTCGCTGGAGTTGACAAGGAACATACTCCTTCTGTAGAACGAGAGCGTCATGGAGGGCTCGAAGGCTGGCCGAGCATAATTTGCAGACGGTTGGTGGCCCACTCGAAGCGTAAAAATCCAAAGCACAATCCAGAAAATAGCTTCTACGTCGTGCTGGAAGTTATGTATCACTGGCTCGAATTCATCCGTCAGATCGCGTAGGTCGATTGTTCTGTTGATTATCTGTTCACGCCAGTTCACGTCGACGTCCTTCATTGGGTCGTAGCCGAGATACCATTCCGCAAGTATCTCATGCGCCATGAAGCATGGAGTTCCCTGACATCGAGGTAAGTCAGTCAGAAAAAGGATGATATAAATCGTGCGTCGCCCACCAATTTGGGATCTGATTCTCCCGACCTCTTCCCCTTATCGTAAGGGAATTTCTTCGCATATTCTAAATCAGCAAGCTTGACGCTCCATTGACCAGTTTCCGAGTCCTCAAGAGCCATGATGTTTCCGGGGCTGATATCACGGTGAACCCAGCCTGCACAGAACATCAAGAGAAGAGCTAAGAGGGATGAATGAGGCGTGGGCGTGATAAGCTGGAGTAAAGACAGAAAATACCTGTCATGCACTGGCCAAGGACAGAAATGGCGGAACCAACGTTCGGAAGGTCGTCAATTGTTGTGCATTCGTCCTCAAATAGCACGAAATATCGACGCATGGGTGCAAAGGCTTTGAGGCCCGACTTCCCTGCTTCCTTTGCGTCTACTCGATCGGGGTCACCTAGCGTCATGGCGTGTAATTGCGAGGTCGAGTAGGGGTGGTTTCGATATATCTCACTCCGTTTGCAGAAGATTCTGGCCTTCGGAGCCCAAGCCCCATCGACGACCGCCTTCGAGGAAGATCCTACAAAATCCTGCTTGACGACAAGGAAAAGGTTCTTGTATTTCTCGTCGGGTAAGAAAGCCCCGAACGATTCCATCGTTGGCTCTAATTCTTTCTTCTGGAAAAATTCCAAGCATTTACTCCTTCTCCAATCGGGATCCTCAGCGAAAGTCTGGATGTCTCTGAAGAGCTCCTCTTGTATTTCCTTTTCGGGCCGAGCTGCCTGGCCGACCCATGCGTCCTTGAGAACCATCGGTTTAGTATCTGACTTCGGTTCCCAACTACCCTTCTCGACCTCTTGCACTCTGAAGACGCGAGTCGAACGGCCATATATACCACTGTAAGGGCCACGCTGGCTGATTGAATGGGTGGCCAGGAAAAATTGTGATTCGCCGACGGAAGGGAGTTCGTAAATGAATTGTTTGGTGGCAGGTGTTGAAAGGAGGGTAACGCGTGGATCTAAACCTAGCTCTTCGTTGCTTGCGAACATAAGGGACATCGTAACAGAAACCAGTTTGTTGGGATCCTGAACGGAATGTATCAGAACTTCCAATGAGCCAGACGAGAGTCAGGTCAAGTCGTACCTCCACATAATCAAACGATCGTGACTTCATGGAATGGGACCTGGAAAAATACCAGAGCGTCATCCGGCTCTCCTCTGCTGTAATCTATCGGACCGTTCGTGAGTTGGTCGCCCACTGGAATCCTAAGGACGCACCGCAAAAGTGAATCTACGGCGAAGATCTTCCTTCATAATACAGCGCACCGCAGACGCAGTAAGGAAACGGTTCTATTGGAAGTCTCAGTTAGCCGCACCCCAAGCTACGATGCAATACGGCTCACCTGGCGAACTGAGCCGTAAGTCCGTTTACACTGGAAGAAGAGCGGTACCACGACGTCGGTTAGGTAGATATCCTCTCGACTCTCCGTCAAGCAAGCCTCGATCTCGAGTTTATTGAAATCCTCCGTGGGAGCCATCCGGAACAATAGCCCTCGTCCGTCGTCGCCGATACCACGGGCAGCATGGATAGCTTTGGAGACTTCCACCAGGACGCGAAGCAGCCTGGTCTTTGGGCACTCCGTGCTTCGCTCTTTGAATTTCCCGAATAGCGATCTGGCTGCCTGGACGCCCGCTTTTGAGCAGGTTTCATACTTGTCGCCTGGCATCACAATAGGGGGTAGGTGGTGGGTTATAAAATCGTCCAACTCGCAGCACAGAGTTTCTCTGTTCATCTCGTCCGCGATGTAGGTTGCCAACTCTCCATCTTGAAGCTCGTGCGCCTCGCAGGGATTCAGGGGGAATTTCTGAGACTCTAGAAAGGCACAACGATTCAGATTCAATTTCGTTGGCACACGCTGCAAAAGCTGGTGAATAACATACTCTTGGGCATTGTCGTTCTGATATTCGGTCTATGGNTGATCTAGAGGGCACACGAATAGGAAGAATAAAATTTGAGTGGAGGATGTGGTGCGGTGCGGTCCAAGCCGCCCTCCCCCGCCCCGACGCGGCAATTAGCGGCGCGACACGGTCATATGATTGTCACGCCGCGGACACGCCATCGGCACGTCAAACCAGGATCGAGTCCCTCTTCCATGACCGCCGCGCCGGGCCACCTTCAATACTGGATACCCATGAAACCAAGAAAAATCATGGAAAAGACGTCTCAAACTCTCGAGACTGTCTTCCTAATCTACATCGGCGAAGCTATGGGGGACAAAGTCCTCTTTTGCGCTCTCCATCGACTGTACTCGAAGCCTGCTCTGTTGCTTTCTGCCAGGCTACAGGGAACTCGGAACCCTGGTGGATCCGGAGGCCTGTACAGCCATTTGCGCTACCCGCGGCCCCAGTCGAGACCTATCGTTCCATTTGGCTCGGAACGCTCAGCATGCCTTCGATCTAGATAAGTACATGCTTGAGAGATTGGAGGACGACTCATGGTCCCTGCCTCACCGCTGTCTGAATCGTGGCTCCCTTTGTGTTTACGCGCGAAACGCAATTATCGGTTTGCCAGAAACCCTAAGGCAGATCGTGAACCATGATGTTTGGCGTACAACTCCGAGAACGATCTCCAGGAGTGGAGCGGACATTGCTTGGGAGCGCTTGACCAGCCAGAGCACGCATAGAAGCTCTCGATTGTCTGCTCGAAGATTGGAGGTATAAAGACCTTTTCCTCGTCAAAGAGGAGTGGTGTTCGCATGGATCGTGCTCGAAGGACGCCGTGGAAGGTGCTTGTGCTCCTTTGACGGATCTGGTTTACTCTAGACCAAAGGTACCAGAGGATAGCCTAGTACATGTCTCCGACACACGGAGCCGGTCCCGGATGAATTTAAGCAACACTCGACGCCTTCCCCGACCCCGAGCTATCGAAAGAAACTCATTGGTAGTGTCCCAGCGGACGCATGCCCCAAATCTCGACGACGAATGTACGGCCATCGACGCATTGCCAACCGTCATTGGTGTCTTTGCCAGTTCTCAGCCAGGTTGTCCCAGGTAATCTACATCTTCTCCACTACACAAGTGAATCGTGAAGTGCAGAACCCGACACTGACGCCAACCTCAACACCAACCCCAAGGACGCACGCACCCAAATTTCCGCAGCTCTCTTGCTTGCCGACGACTACGACCGCGAGCTTATAGAACCAGAGCGCAGCTTGAGGCCTGCTGGGATGGAACAGCAGTGCAAATTCAATGGCTGCCGCATCTCTTGGGAACCGTTCCTTTTGAAGCACCTGCAGATACGTCGACGCCTCCTCCGACTCTCGTCCCGTTCCCGTTGCAAGCGTTCAATGCCGCTCGATTCTGAGGATGCCTGTGGCAACTCAAAGAGTCCAAGTGGCACAGGTCTGTCTCCTCGGGGAGCAATGAGGCCGATCGATCGGCGTTGATGGATGGTGATGGTGACGAGGGGGAGGTCAAACGCTGATGATGATGTACGGCCATTAGCTGTAAGTATGGTTCGAGTTTCGGTCGAAGGAAAGGTTTCCGGATGGTTTGAAAGGTGGATGGATTAGAGGCGCGTTATTGTAATGTGATGTGATGCTACGACTCTATCAATAATAAACTCGGGACGAGAGACCGTGATCATGACCTGAGGTACGGATAGCATTAGTTGGGACGAGAATAAGAATAGGCATTGCACGTATGAAAAAATAGAAAGCTTGTGTAGCACGATAAATAATATAAAGCATGACCTAGCAGGAGTCGAACGCAAATTCAAGTCCCATAACAATCATAACACGTCGTCGTGTTACTAGAAAGAACAAAATGCGTAAGAATCAGTCGAGAGCGTCGCCCACGGGACACAAAGCAAGGAAAACACACCTCTCCACATTCTCAAAACAACACTTCCGACACAGGACCCTCGCGCATCCAGGTCCATACCCCGACACCTCCAAAGCATCCTCCTCCTCGTCCGCCGTCGTCCGCTTCGCCCCCCTATCAAGTTCCTCTTCATACCCTTCCTCCCCGAAAGCCTTTCTCCGTCCCCCAGCTTGAGACGATATCGAAGGGAAATGGTGGCGACTCGTATTCTGATCCCCGTCCAACGAAGAGGCCATCGGAGCACCCGCAAAATTCGACGCAGACGCAGATCCAAACCCAACGTTACTCGCATTAGCGGTATTGGTATTGGCCGTTCGGACGGCCAACACAGATCGCCTCGGCATCGGAGCCTGCGGAATCGGCGAAAGAGAAGGTGAAGGCGACGGTGAGGGCGAGAAGCTCAGATGGGGCGTAGGCGGATGGGAGGCAGCCGATGCGGTACAGGTCCGCGAACAGACGGCGCAGGTCGCTGAAGAGCATCTGCAGCCATACCATATACCGAGTATCGTATCAGCGCGAACGGGGGTTAGGAGATCGGAGGAACGCACCGTGCGCAGAAGATGGGAGCGGAGAATATGGACCGATGGCACGATATGCAGCTCGGAATGCCACTGGGAGCATTCAATCCTGTCGGCACCTTGACCTGGGAACCTTTCGTCGTATGTCCAAAAGCTGAATCCGGTATTGAAGGTAACGGCAGAGGAGCGTTAAAACCGCCAGACATAGACGCCAATCGCCTCCTCTTGAGCGGAGGAGGCTTCATGGAAGGAGCATTCATCGATGCTGAATTCGCTAGAACATCGTTAGCGATCGCAAAGAAGATGGACAACGGGACTTGCAAGAACTGGTGTTCGTTCCCAAAGGCGACCTCATCGGTAAGTATCCTTCCGACACTTTCCTCAATCCTCAATCCCTCTAGTCGATGGTCGATAGTCGATGGGTGGTGGAGGAGAAGAGCAGGCTCCAGAACGCCCTGGAGAGCCTAGCTTATATAGACCAGTCGACACAAAAACCACGTTGGAGCCTTGTGGCGACACGGTGCTTATGGAGTGGTGTGGGTGGGTGGCGACCTGCGACCGAGACCCTCATTCAATAACAGCGGCCACCGTGGGCCCGGAGCGACCGGGTTTTGGCGCAAAGTTTGGGATCGGCGCGGTCGACCTCCTCCTCTAACAACGCGCAAACAATGCGGGATGCGGCGCGTCGCGTCGGGTGCTGAACGAAAGATATCACATCTATGAATTCAGGCACTAACGCTACATAAGTACTATGCAAGTGATGATACATTGCAACGAGAGCAAACAAGGAACGAACGAAGAAACGGGGCGTCAGGAGCGATGGTACCAAGAGCGAAGCGAGTCGGAGACCCTAAGAAAAGCAAACAAACGAAGGAACAGTGGACCAGAAGCGGTGACACCAAGACAGGCAAGATCAAAAGCTCCAAGGCCCCAAAAGAACAGAAAAAGAGAGAAAAAAGTCGAAAAANGAGAAATGCATAAAAGTCGTTCAACTACCAACACAAAAACGCTCGGTAGCCTATTCACAGTACAAGATAAAGCAAAACAATCCGCATTCAAAGCCCACGCCCCCTCCTAGGCTTCCAGACACCCTGCGAAGGCTTCGTAACAGTAGTAAACCCATCATCATCCTTCTTCGCCTCCTCCCTCGCAGGCGGCCCAGGCGCAGGAGACGAAGGCCTCGGCGTATTAGTCCCGCTCCCACTCCCACCACCACCACCAGCATTCGCAGCCTTTTCCGCCTCCCGCTGCCTCCATCCACCACCACCACCACCAGCAGCTCCACCTCTGCCCCCGGACGCGGCAGCGAACGCACCAGGCCTGTACCTGCCCGTAGCAGCAGCCGGCGTGGGGCTCTCCGACCTCTCAGGCGGGCCGGTAGCACCTGCGCTGCTGCGGCTCGGGGTCCCAGGAACAGAGTTGCCGGGTGTCGTGCGCCTCCACACGTCCTGGCCGTCGCGAGCACCACCGCTGGCGGCGCCTCCGGAGGAACCAAAGAGCGGTCGTCGGGAAGCCGCAGCTGCCTTTTCCTTCTCCTCTTTGCGCCGGGCTTCAGCCTCCTCTGCACGTTTCTCGCGGAGCCGGACCATCTCGAGGTCGTCCTGGCGCTGCTTCTCGCGTGCGGCGCGGGCAGCGGCGGCTGCCTCTTCTGCCTGGGCTTTCTCTTCTGCTTCTCTGCGGCGCTCGTCCTCTTCTTCTTGACGAAGCCTCTCTTCTTCTTCCTCTCGTTCTGTAGAGATATATGTTAGTTAATCGAAAAATATACGAGCAGTAGAAAGCGGGAAAGCAGGAACGAGTGAAAGACAACGAACAAACAAANCATACCTCTCTCGAGCCTCTCAGCCTCCTCCTCCCTCCTCCTCCTCTCATCCTCCTCCCTCTCCTTCCTCGCCCTCTCGTCCTCCCTCGCTTTGAACACCGCCTTCCTCCTCTTCTCCTTCTCCTCCTCCACCTTCTTCTTCGCATTCTGCACCCTCTTCTCATACTCGGCGCCCTTCTTCTCCATCAACGCATCCTTTCTCTTGAAATAGTCCGGCAGGAGACGCGCCAGCCGCTTCTTCGTCTCAATGTTCTCCAAATGCGCTTGGTACGCGGCTTCTTTGTGCGCTTTTTGGGTGAGGAGGAACTTTTCCTTGTCGGATTTCTGCTGCTCCTCGTAGTCTTGTGCGAGGAGCGGTCGTTCTTCTTTGCGGTACGCCCGCTCGATGTGGTCAATCCGTTTACTGATGATGCGCAGTTTCTCGTTGAGCTCCCTCTTCTCCTTTTCGAGCTGGGCAACTTGGATCGTGATGAGGCCTTCAGTGTCGTAGTTTTCGAGTTTCTGTCGTCACCATGAAAATATTAGTCATCGCTACATCGACAGCAGAGAGAGAGATAGGAAGACACTCACATCAATCTCGGTAGGCTTCAAAATCCCCTTATCCACCAAAGTCTGCGCATACTTCTTCGCCTCATCAATCCTAATATTCTCAATCTCCTTCTTCGCCCTCTCCATCTCCTTCCTCTTCAGCTCATCCCTCTGCCTAATCGCCTCCGCCTCCTTCTCCTTCCTCGTAATCTCCGCCCGCCTGCTGCTCTCCTCCTTTTCCTTGCGCACAGAGAGCTCGCTGAGGAGTTCGCGGCGTCGCGCGACGAGGGCGCGTCGGATTGCACCTCCCTCAACTTCGCACCCTGTGCATGCATAGGGTTCCCAGTACCGCCATCAAATTCTTTGAGGTCCTCCACACACCTTCTCTGGAGAAGTTGGAGATCTATAACCCACGGGGATTTTCGACAGCCAAATTCTACGAGCAACTCAAAACTTCTGTCAAAGTGTGGCTCCAACGCGACCATGCGCTCCATCACCTTTGTCTTCGCTACGCATCCTTCCACTCCGACGAGATCCTTCAAAGTCTCCTCGCCGGTTTCCCTTCGCTTACACACCTCACAATTGACAGCCCCCGTTTTACCGGAATCTCCGAGAAGGCTAGAGGGCGTCGAGATGTTTTCACGGCATTGAATGGCAACGAGACGTTGCCAAAGCTCGAGTACCTGGAGCTGTTGAACATGTCCTGTGATAATATCAGTTTTGGGAAACTTTCTTCATATCTCATGACTCGACGTTTGCGCGAAGAACTAGGGGAAGACTGCGCCGCTATCAAGCACTTGACTTTGACTTTCGAGGAGGGGCAAGATCCTGTATCGCAAAGTTACCGGCACCAGAAAGAGATCGAGGAGCTCAGAAATGGCACAGTTGCGAGGGTTGATTTTAGTCGAAGGCAATGGAAGATTCGTAGCCCTTAATTTGATATTTACTCAAGCTCTTTTAGGACGGCAGTTTCAATCCGATACAATGAGTATTGATATAGATGGCGTTGTTTCTAGAAACTTNCAATAGCTCAAGGCCAATGATCATTCATAATTCGGATGCTAAGGGCAAAGATATCTGGTACTCTGTGGCACACCTACCCTCGAGAGCGCGTTGAGATTAAAACTTCCTGCGCACAATCACGAAAGGTAAAGATTAGGAAGTAGCGTCTGTAATTACATGGCAGCTTATGTGTGAGACTCCCAGTCGATTGAGCTCATCCCTCCGTACCAACACCACCAGCCAGTGGTCGTAAAACGGTGAATATCAATTGAAGTCTGAGCTCTTTGAGTACTGGAATTTGGGATCTTAGTCGCCAGGCGCCAAACATGGAACTGGCGATGCTCAACAAACACAAACAGATTGCTCGTCTGCCAACATGAGGCGGAGTACTTGCTATTAAACATTGCTGTGGGCGCGAGAAGTGTCCAGGCCACTGGCAGTCTTCCTTCTTCCTTCACCATGTCTAACGTCGGATTCTTCAATAACTCTCGGGGCGTCCGGGCAGGAACAATCGTGGCGAATATCTCGTCGCCTGCGGGCGTTGGCCCATTGGAGAGTCAGTGTTTGTTTATCATTCTGATCATCGAGAATTTGGCTCACTCTTGTACAATGCACAGAACTGAAGGCTCAAATCGCCCCAAGCGCCATCCATGACTCCAGGGAGCGCTGCGATGCTCCAAAATGCCATCCCGACACTCGTGTTGCCGTCCAGGACGACTTGTACAGCTGGATCACCGATGGGGATGGGGAAACCAAGCAGCCAAAGAAGATCAAGTGGGTGACTGGGCCTGCGGGTACCGGGAAGACCGCTATCATGGGATCGCTGTCTGAACGCTGCAAATCGGGTGGAGTGCTGGCAGCGACGTTCTTCTTTGCATCCTGGTCAGCATCGATTGGTAGGCGCCAGAAGACTGCCCTTGTGGCCACCATCGCACACCAGCTCGCACGATATCATCCCGGTCTGCGGGAAGAAATATACAAAGTGATCGAAGCAGACTCAGACATTTTCGACAAAAATCTGCACACACAGATGGAAGTTCTTGTCCTAGGTCCTCTCCAGGAGATCGCATGTCGTCCCAACAGACCTGACTTGCGGGGCGCCATCATTATTGACGGTGTGGACGAATGCGAGGCCGAGCAATACCACACAACCACAACGACTGGATATTCCCCGCCACTGCGAACCAAAGATCAGGACCAGTTGGAGATTCTTCAAGTTCTTCGAGCAGCATCGTCGGATCCATCTTTTCCCTTCCGTACCCTCGTCGCCAGTCGTCCAGAACGCGTCTTCCGTGAATTCTTTGACCAGGAAAGCAATACCACTTCCTTTGCCGAGAAACTGGATCTACACGAAGAATACAACGCCGAATCCGACATTGCACTCTTCCTCGAAGCTCAGTTCAGCCGAATCCGTCGTCGATACAACCTTCCTCCCTCGTGGCCATCATCCGAAACCGTTCAAACCCTGGTGGAGAATGCGTCAGGGCAATTCATTTACGCGGCAACTGTCATCCGGTATCTCGACACGGGTCGAGATCCCCCGAAGGCGTTGCTAGAGGCCATTTTGAGGATGGGAGCGAAAGTGAATCCAAACCCACTCAAACAGCTCGATGCTTTGTACTCGGGCATTCTGGAGTCGAGTCCAGATCGGCTTAATTCGGTACTGTGGATTCACGCTATCCACAAGCTCAATACTTTTGCCACGGAGGCCTCTGCTCTCAACATAAATCTGCTCTTGGCAGCTGACCCAGAGAGTCGCGAGGCTGAGCACTTGCTCGGGAGCCTTCACTCGCTAATTCGTATCCCACCTCCCAGCGATCAGGTGATGACTGGATACGACTTTTACCACAAATCACTGTTCGACTTTCTCAGTAGGCCTGATCGTTGTGGTACTCTGTATGTTGGAGAGAGCAGATCCGAGGTGTTCATGTGGAATGGATTTGTTCGGGCGTGTATGAGTGCGTTTTTTTCTGCCTTATTCTTCGTTTCTGCTTCACAGCATACACCTGATTTGCAGGGGCCCGCAATACCGACTGTTCATACCCGGGAAGCTTCGTTGACTTTTTGTCTACGCTACCAAAGGCTCTAAATATTCCAGTATCCAGTCAATACTCCGACGTCCTTCCTACGCAAGATAGCGTTGATTGGTGGGTGTCATTGGCCATTGCGCGCAAGGAGACTCATTCTCTTTGGTTGGTGTTTCACGGCGTCCATCATCGTGTGCGTGCAGTCCTCAATCCTTTCCAAACCCCTTGGACTTAAATTTAATGTTCCTTTATCTTTCATCTTTAGTGCTACTGGCCTTGCAGGAAAGCATGTACCGTCTGGAGCCACTCCATTCTGGGTCGTTTGAAAACATCCGGCCCATGGCGCAATCGTGACGGCGTGGACAAGCAGAAAAAATTTTACGAATTGGTTGACGGGGCAAGAAGGGGCGCACAGTAGGGACTGGTTTATGCTTTGGTCAAGAAAGAGTGCCAAGAAGAGGATGTTAGGAGCGGTGGGTACTTCTGCAGAGTCTTCCACCGCCTCCTCTTTGTCAAAGCCCGAGAGGAGGAACCTCTAAATCTCCGAATCGTCCATAATAGTTAATAATTAATTTTCATTCATTTATCGTAGGCTGGTGGTTATAGTCAGTAGAAGGTCTGTCTATATGTACTTGCCATGGTTTGGGCATCGCACAGAGATCTAGAGGTCAAAGGCACCTCGGAAATTTCAAGACGAATAGAGATATATACATAGAAGAGAGACGTCAATGTTCTTATTCAGCTCCAATAAGCTTTGGAAGTGTTTTGGGAAAGCCTCCCTGGTTCCTTCATGACCCGATGCTGGCGCCAAATGGAAGGAGAGGACTGCGCCACTATCCAGAACTTGACTTTGACTTGCGAGCAAGGGAGGACCCTGTACCACGAAGCTACTTTCTCAAGGATGACGACAGTGATGTGCACAGGCAACGGTTTCGCTCAAACGGAAAATGGAATCGGGCCCTAGCGAGTCCGTATCAAACAATCCCTGGTGAAGGGTTGCTTTTCGTTCTTCTCTTGAATTAGGAGACACTTGAACGAATTCATACAGAGATCACCGTATCAAGGCTTGTAATGCCTGTCAATAAGCAGTGAAGTCGAATCATATTGCGAGCAGTTCACGTACGTAGAACACCAGAGGTCGGCTGAAGTAGTGCATAGCAACTGCAAGGAAAAAAGGATGCGGACAGCCCTCATCAAGGAAAAGATAGTGCCAGGGGTAGGTTGATGGGTAACGATCGAAGATAGGGTATGAGCTGAGCGCTGAGTGCTGAGCTCCTGTCAGAAGGACGGCTGTGCTTGAGCAACACCTAGAGCGAATACAAGGAGGGGCACAGCCTCAGATAGGACGAGGTTGGATGGCAATGCATCCAAGTACCGCGGTCGGTGGCCCTACATCTTCGGTCTTTTCAAAAAACAAAATTGCTAGTTCCTATTAAGTCTATAGAAGTGACTGCCTTAGACAATTTCATTTTGAGCTACAAATGACTACAGATAAGGCTCGATGCAGCAAGTAATCCAGCACGTATTTGTATTTCTAGTATATTTAGGTCAATGTGTAACATACATGGTACAGTAATTGGAAAGGCTTTCGAGTAAAAAGCAGAGCTATTGCCTTCAAAGCGAAGAGTAAGCAAACAGAAAGCCGAGTGTCCTGGCGCCCCGGATGGGCCATTCTTTTTTCCGTTTCTGAGTGAACAGTCCGTGAACCATGGAACTGGGGGAAGGCGATGCCAGATGGGCAGATGCTCAAAAAACAATGCACAAACAGACTGCAGAATGCTTCTGGGGGCACGGAGTATTCTATATAAACATGGCTGCAGGAGCGGGAAGGCCCCACGGCAGTCTTCTCTCTTCAACCTCCGCCATGGCCAACATCGAATTCTTCAATAACTCTCAGGCCGTCCAGGCAGAAACAATCAAATTCGTAACAAACATCTCGTCACATGCGGGCGTCGGCCCATTGGAGAGTCAGTGTTTGCTCATCGCTCTGACCATTGAGAACTTGGCTCAATATTGTATTATACGCAGAACTCAAGGCTCAAATTGCCGCAGGCGCCATCCACGGCTCCAAGGAGCGCTGCGATGCTCCAAAATGCCATCCCGACACTCGTGTTGCCGTCCAGGACGACTTGTACAGCTGGATCACCGATGGGGATGGGGAAACTGATCGTCCAAGGAAGATAAAGTGGGTGACTGGGCCTGCGGGTACTGGAAAGACCGCTGTCATGGGATCGCTTTCTAAACGCTGCAAATCGGGTGGAGTGCTGGCAGCGACGTTCTTCTTTGCATCCTGGTCAGCATCGGTTGGCAGGCGCCGGAAGACCGCCCTTGTGGCCACCATCGCACACCAGCTCGCACGATATCATCCCGATCTGCGAGAAGAGATATCCAAAGTGATCGAAGCAGATTCGGATATTTTCGACAAAGATCTGCAAACACAGATGGAAGTCCTGGTCCTAGGCCCTCTACAGGAGATCGCATGCCGTCCCAACAGACCTGACTTGCGAGGCGCCATCATCATTGACGGTTTGGATGAATGCGAGGCTGAGCAATACCTCGACACCATGACTACTGGATATCCCCCGCCACTGCGAACAAACGATCAGGACCAGTTAGAAATACTCGAAGTTCTTCGAGCAGCATCGTCTGATCTATCTTTCCCCTTCCGTATCCTCGTCGCCAGCCGTCCAGAGCGCGTCTTCCGTGAATTCTTCGATCCGGAAACCAATCCCACCCCATTCTCCCAGAAACTCGATCTGCACGAAGAATACAATGCCAGATCCGACATCACGCTCTTTCTCGAAGCTCAGTTCAACAGAATTCGTCGTCGATACAACCTTCCTCCCTCGTGGCCACCTCCAGGAACCATTCAAACCCTGGTGAAGAATGCGTCGGGGCAATTCATTTACGCCGCAACTGTCATCCGGTATCTCGATACGGGTCATCGAGAACCCCCGAAGGCCTCACTAGAGGCCATCCTGAAGATGGGAGCGGACGTGAATTCAACAAACCCACTCAAACAGCTCGATGTTCTGTACACGGGCATTCTGAAGTCGAGTCCAGATCCGCCTACATCGGTATGGTGGATTCACGCCATCAACCTAATCAATCTCAGTGTCAGTGCGGGCGTACCCAAAACCTCTACTCTCAACATGAATATGCTCTTGGCAGCTGACCCGGAGGGTAGTGGCGAGGCTGAGCACTTGCTCGGAAACCTTCACTCGCTAATTCGGGTCCCACCTCCCAGCGACCAGGCGACGACCGGATACGACTTTTACCACAAAACACTGTTTGATTTCCTCAGTGACCCCCGCCGTTGTGGGAATCTGTATCTTAAAGGGAAAGAAATATGGTCGTTTATCTGGGATAAATTTATTCAGGCATGTACAAGTGAGTTCTTTTCTGCCTCACTCGTTGGTCCTTTTCCGCAGATAAACCTGATTGTATAATATTACAGGAGGAGGCTGCGATACCCGTTGTTCATACCCGGCGACCTTCCTTGAATATCTGGTTTTACTACCAAAGGCTACAAAAATGTTGATGGCTAGTGCGAACTACAAGTCCCTTCCCACACCAGTTAGCATTAATTGGTGGGTGTCATTGGCCATTGCGCACAAGGAGAGCCAATCTCTCTGGGTGATGTATAAGGGTGTTCATTGTTCTGTGCGTACAATCCTCAATCTTTCCCAAACCTTGTGCTAAAATTCAGTGTTCCTTTATTTTTCATCTTTAGTGCTCCGCATATCCGTGCAATCCGGCATGTTCCACCGTGACCAACTGCATTCTGTATCGTTTGGGAGCATATAGCATAAAGGGCAAGCCTCGTGACAAGTCGCAAGAGCAAGAATTTCTCGATTTGGCTGACAAGGCAATAAAGGGTGCACATTAGTAACAGTGTTGCACTTTGGTCAAGAGGGCAACAAAGAATGCCAAGAAGAGGAGGTCGGGAGCATTGGGTACCGCTGCGGAGCCTTCAATCGCCTCCTCCTCGTTAAAGCCCGAGATGAAGAGAAATTCCAAGTCCCAGAATCGTCTAGAATGATTAAACTTCATTTTTTGTAGGTTTGTGGTTGCAGTCGTTAGAGAATTTGTCTATATATACGTGCCTTTACATGACGGTTTAGGTGCCGAGTAGAGGTCAAAGGCACCTCGAAAATATTAGTATGAGTCGAGATATGTAAGTACAGAAGAGACGTCAATGCTCTACCTCCGATCTACCTGGAGTCTTGGACATGTTCTGTGACTATATCAGTTTGAAGAGCCTTTCCGAATTCTTTATGAGCCCGATGCCGGCGCCGAATGGAAGGGGAGCCGTATCACGCAGCTACTTTCTCAAAAATGGCGACAACGATGTACACAGAGAAGGCACAGCTGCTACGGTTGAGTGCAACAGGAGGTGATGGGACGACGGTCCTGAAATCTGGCGATTCTAGGAGGACTGTTACGCTCGAACTCTGTAGTCCGCATAGTATCAATTACGATGAATATCAGCATTTAGCTTGAAGTAAAAATGATCGATCATTCAATGCAGTCCCAGGCTAAGGACCAGATTAATGTATGGTTGAAGCTCTCCCGATGAATCCCCATATTCTAGCGCTCAGCGAGGGTACAACAAGTCAAAGAAATCCACTGTAACACACATACATCTGATTAAATTACTCCTCAAATGCTATCCTACGCTCCTCAACAAGAGATGGATAAGAAGATCAATCCTTCTTCGAACCAGCCTGCTGGCTCTCCACCACAACCGAGCTCGACACTGACGAAGACGCCGAACTAGAGTTGGCCTTCGCAGCCAACGCAGCTCCCAAACCCGTCCCAC
>JANBPK010001393.1:0-16238 GCA_027579435.1 Candolleomyces eurysporus | reverse complement strand
TCGACGTTCTGGGTTTAGGTTTGTGGTTAGTATGGGGGGGGAGGGGAGATGGGTGAGGGCTGCGCATACCATGTCGAAGTCGTCGCCAAGGTCAGAGAGGTTTATGGGGTCGTAGACGTCGTATTCGTCCCCGTCAGTTTTGGGGTCTTCGGTGGCTTCTTTTTCGCCTNCGATGTGCAGCTGTTTGAGGGGGGGTTGGAGTTCATTATGGTTTTCACCCGTTGATCCTCTACGTTTGGTTAGGACGGAGGTAGGGCTGGGTAGGTTGGTGGTGTTCAATTGTGAGAGGAGGGGGGGGGGGAGGGAGCGTGGGGCGTGGGNCTCGGGGAGTGGGTAGGGTCTTCTTCTCCGTCTGAGCCTTGGTCGACTTGGTCGACCGGTAGGAGAGAGAAGAAGCTTGTGATTTTAGGGGTGGGGGGCATGTTTGTGTGAGGGTTTTCGTGGGGGGGGTGCGAGGTGGTTTGGGGGGGACGAGTGGTTGGGGGTGATGGTGGGGGGCTTCATTTATGGGTGGTGCGTTNGTTTGGTGGGCTTTGGGTTTTTACGTCTAGTTGTCAATGGTGTTTGGGGTGGGGGGACAGTGTTGTGTCGATGTGTGAAGGGTCGTTTTGTGGTGCTGGCGATATTTCCTGATTTTTCGTACGTAGTCAGGAAGAGTGGTTTGCGGTGTAGGGTCGTGGGATGGTGAGCTGGCANCTTTTCGGTGTTCGTTTACACTGTGGTGCGCCGGTTTTGTAGGTTTTATGGGGGGGGGAGGCGGTTGTGGGTTGGGTTTTGGTTTGGCGTAGGGGGGGTAGTTTGCCATGAGTGTTATGTGGAGGAGTTTTTGAGTCTCCTCGAGCATTTGTTTGGCCGTTTCTCCTATTCCCACAAGTGTGGGAAAATTCCCGAACATGGTGGTTCGGGTCTAAGGAGCCCCCCCCCTAACACACTACGTTTCGACTTCACGATATCATCAAAGCAAGCCTCCCAGACGATCCAAAGCAACCCATAAACGCTCTTGTCAGCAGATCGTTTCAAGCTCGCATTGGTACTCAGTCCCCCGACAACTCGCCATAGCCCTCCGGCGTCTCGCTAAACTTGAACTCCTCGCAACATTCAACGCTATCTGGATTGTGGTCACCTGTGTCTTCCAATTCGGAAGCTTCTTTGACCGGTGTTACTGCAACAGCAGCGTTTTTGGCAGAGGGAATTCTGCATTCAATGTTATTCAACTGACGTCGGAAGATGTGTCCCCCCCCGGTTTGACGGCTACCTCTTTCTGCTTTGCATATCAAGCAGAGGCGGGTGGGACAGCAATTGTATTCGTAGGCTTTGTTAATGTGTTTATCAATCCGCCGCTTCCCGACTCGGAGGAGAGAGGCTAGAGAGCGGTACTTTCTTTACTCTGGGTCGAGACATGGCTGGGAGATTTGGGTTTTACAGATTATGGAGACTGTAATGAGCATACCTGTTAGAACAGATTTGCGACTGTGAAGTTCCTAATTACATTCGCAGTTCCTGCTGCTTGCCGCGATAAATAACTGTATTACATGATCGTGCGGTATAAGGTTCGCTCGGTGACTTCCATGCACCTCGGACATACGATTCTCAATCCTACAAAGCCACGAACATAATCCATGCGCTCCTGCTCAATTGTCTCCACTTCTCAGCTTTCAGGAAGTGGTGGGTTTAATAAACACATTGACGAACCCCACAAACAAAAANCGCAGTCCCTCCCGCCAAACAAACGCCGCCAATCCAAGCATTCTTCATCAGTTCTACGTCTGAGGCCACCAACTTGATGACATTGTATGCACCCCTGCCTCGACCGAATACGCTACTGTTGCAGTAGCACGTGTCAAAGAAGTTGCCGAATTGGAGGAGGCAAGCAGTGAGGATCCAGAGCGCATTAACAGTTGCGACAAGTTTGGCTAGACGCCGCAGAAAGATGGCGAAGTGCCGGGCGATGGACAGGCGCAAGGGATAGGAGTGTCCTCCATGGTATCGCGGGGGATTTGGAGGCTCTATTTGAGTGCAGGCTGATGATAGTGAAGATGTAGCAACGTAGTGCACCAGGAGGCTTGAAATGAGGAGAAGGAGCCAGACGATGGTCGAGAGAGCGCCGAACAAGAGGTATGATGCTGAACGGCAGCCTAAGCCTGTAGGGTGGTGTATGAGCCCTTCAGTATTGAATAAAAGGAGGAAGGTAAAAGAGTCTTGCTCACCCGTGGTTGGTGTATAATATACAACTATGAAGGCTGCGCCAACCGTGCCCCATTGAAGCATGAACGCCAAAGCCGAGGCTATAGCAATCTTTGAGACCACGTTACAACCCGACCTGCTCGTGGAGGCGGTGTGTGGAGAATGCGGATTGATCTGGCAATGCTCAACCACTTGTGACACACTCCCCACACTATTCCTGCTATGCGGCACCCCAAACGTCTTGGACACCTTTTCCACCGCCTGAACCCACGGCAAGAACCGTGCATAATTATAGATAGGCGCCGTAACCATCTCATCGCATCTCAATACTTCATCCTCTTCTCCAGAGGCGAGGTAAATAGCCCTCTCCTCCGTGACGAACACAGGGTGCGTATTTGTCGCTACATACCCGATCTTATTCGCCCTGTCTACCGCACTTCTCACCTTGTCCTCGTCGCATTTCGGTGAAATCTGCAACCAACCAATGACGATGGGGAGGAGCCATAGCCAAAGCGAGCCTACACCCTGACCATCGGGGTTGAAATTAAAATCCGAGGCCAAGTCGCCCATAAACGAGTGCGTGATGGTGAAGATGTACGCAATAACGACCCATGCAATGGATGTGATAGTTGAAATGGACCATGTGTGGTGGTACGCCAGCCATTCGATTAACTCCCTCCACCATGGATCGTTCTGGGGAAGGATCAACGAGGCGAGCAGAGCCCCTTCGTTCGTAACTCGAAGAGGTGCTTGTTGTAGACTGCTGAGGACACAAATGACGTTCGGGATGTTGGGGTACTTTTGCCTGGAGTGCTTGGAGAAATGTCGAGCAATCCACCTTCCATTGAGTACGGTAAGTGCGAGCGAGTACGCTGCAAGCATCGGCGAACCGACGGTTAGAACAACGGACTCGAGGTTCTCGAGCCTATCCTTTGGTCCAAAAGGGAGTTGTGAAACCAGTGCAAGCCATGGCAGAAGCCACGAGCTGAATTGTTGAGAGAATTGTGACCAGTGGAATGGTTCTTGCCCTGAGCCGCACGCTTTGAGGCACAGGGCATGGGTGACCCCGGCGGCTTGTGTGACGTCTTCTAGTATGTTTCCGTAGCTATCGGTTGCGCCTATCTTGCCTGTACCAAAGGTGCCATTTTTCACGCTTTCGAGGCAGACGTCGAAGTTTGTGGCATGGCTGGTGACATACAGAGATGAGAGAATAGCAAAGAACAGCGACTTGGACCCTGTTCCAAGTAAGAACCAACTCGATCAAGGGGNACGAAAGCACTTACGCATGCTAGGGAGATTTAGTAGGTAGCAAGAGTCATTGAAGGGTTGAACGACGCTTTTAAGCTGACCCCAAGTTCATTTCCTGAAGTTAGCTTCACAGCAGCCCTTTCGATGAAGACCACGCGCCGTTAGACGCTCAGCCGCTGAGATATTGAATTAAGAGATGGTATTGAATCATTAAAGACGCATGGCGATGGTGGCACGGAAAGACAAGGAAATTCTACAAGGAGCACCAAAACCAGAAGATAGGGGAGCTGAAACGCATACAGCATGTCTACAGGACGGTGCTGACAGCTTTAGTTACATCAGACGGCGAGGTAATCAGCCTCACGCACAACCATCCCAGCTTCTATACAGCCGTTGAAGGAAGATGACCAGGCCCACTCCCAGTTGCTCTTCACGGCTTCGCCGAGCCCGAAACGCGCACTTCGCGACCCGATTCTTGAACTCCGGATGATTCATCTTGTAGAACGATCCATTAAGGTAGGACCAGCGGCAAACTTCGACTGCAAAGGGCCTTCTTGAACGGCATCATACACGGACAAGGCCTTGGGAATGTCACGAACGGTGACAGATGGATTTGAAAGTAGCGCAGAGAGGAAATAGGCATCCCAAAGTCAATCGTGGTGTCAGATGCCAAGAAAACAAAGGGAGGTTCCTGGGTTGTACTTGATGCCTTACCTCAATGCTCTGACCAGCGCTCGATCCTTGATGCCATCCGCAGTGTCAGAGTCCAAGGGCTCAATCTTATAAATAGCGCATCAATGACTGATAATTATTTACCTTGTTATGTATAAGGGAATGCGGAGGGAGTGACGCCATACCCGGGGCCATGCCTGGACGGCCGGTTCCTAGGCCTTCGCTTGCTGCTTTTCGTACTTCGCTCTCTCGACTGCTGTTATCCTTTCTGGAGGTTTTGGCGCGAAACCGGTTTNCAGATAGGGAGGCAATTTGGGCGGGAGTAAAGCGCTTTCGAGAGCGAGGGATGACGAGGTATAAGAGTGAACGCCTGCCTTGGACTGTCGTGTACGGTTTTAGTCAACGATTTCGGAGACCAAGGATTTGGAAGGGAGTTTCGTGTCGCTGTAAGGAAGAATTCGTGCTTTAGCATTCTAGGAGACAACTTGAACGTTTTAAATCTCACTCAGTAATGCCGAGAGCCGTGAATAAGACGTTCTGGGCCTCGTCGAAACACATTCGTTCGATGTGGGGTTTGAGAACTTTGAGAATCTGTTTCCAGTCTTTGGCGGTACCGTATGCGAGGAATTCGCGTACGACTCTGCTTCCATCTTGGGTGTGGACCATCTCGGCGACACCCATCTGTACATACATGCACGTCAGTCGGGGAGATACAGGAACTAGGTGATGATAATTTACAGTTCGAAAATGTCCCGAAGCAGAGTCTCTTGCTCTGCTTCGTCGGGTAGACCGCTGAGTGCATTCAAGCACTCCCAAAGTGCTTGGTGGACGATTGCATGATACACCCCTTGTCGGGATATTGAATCTGTGAGAATTCGGTCATTGAACGCTCACTTTCTTGAGCACGGGTGACATTCTCCTTAAATGAAGAAAGAACCCCGTTTCCGCTCGACGTCAATGCCTTCAAGGATCCTAACCAGTCCTTTCTTCGCTTTCTCCCTCTCCTCGTTGCTGCCGGTTGCCAGAGTGAAAAGGGTTGCCCCCTTGAGCTTGCGCAGGAGGATTAAGTGCTCATACGTGTTAGCCTAGAGCTCGGAAGCGTCTGCGAAGACAGAGGTTGCTTCGAGGTGTAACCGGAGGACTTGGGGTTGGAATTCGAGGAGCATGGATTGACGATAGGTAGGGCAAAGCGGATGAGTTTTGTTACAAGGAACTGTACGAGCAGTCAATACCCGCATAAAGAGTAAGAATAGGACCTAGCTCACCTTGGAATATTTATGCTGCACCAACTCCCTAAATTTACCCTTCAGCTCTGAGGCAACCTCGTCCCTCTCCTGGTCACCGTATTTCACGATCGTCTGGACAATTCTATTTGCATCGTGTTTGAAGACGATGTCCTTGACGTGCTTCTGGCGTTCAGCTGTGGCAGTGGAGGAGGAGCTGGGACGAGAACGAGGAGGATAATGGTTTGCGATCAATTTGATGGGTCAAAATATAGAATCTTGTTCACACGGCTGCCTATCCCACTGGCAGGTTGAGCAAGCGTTCGTTTGACGATGTCGACTCTTTCACCGTATCCACACTAGAAGATATCATTCATGTGAGTATAGTGTACCTGGGCATAAATACTGAAGATATACTAACGAGCTCTATAGGCCCCCGAAAGGCGGAAACAAGAAGAAAGGGCCCTCAGATGGTGCACCAACACCCCAAGGACCGGTGGGTTTGTAATTGGCTCGTTGGACGAGATATCCGATATCTGATCCTTTTTCCAGTCTCTAGCTGAGCAGCTATCATATTTCCACTACCCCAGGCCATTCAAGAGCCCCTACTACAACAAGAATGTCAACAGACGAGCTAAGAATCTCAAGACCGTTCTGGCGTAGGAACGGGAAAATGATAGGCTGAAGAGGAAGGCTCGTCGTAGCCTTTTACTTTACGCGAAGCTGCAGGGTCACCGGTCACCAGCGCACTAAGGCCTCACAGAGAGGCTTTCACTGCTCAACAAGACCCTGATCTTGACGTACCTTTCGGTCATTCTTTGCATTCTTGGGCTGCTTATGGCTGTATTTCTCATGTAGGCGACGTGTGAGTCATTCGAATACATTGTTAAAGCTTTCACGTATTGACCGGTCTTTTAATATAGCCCATTTATCGTTTTTTCGTGCTGATGCTCCCCAGTCTTCTCGATGTCTCTTGTTGATCCCAATCTCAACGGACCACGGAAATTGTTTCGGGTACCTCTTTCCCATCGAGCTGTCAGTCCGATAGATGCGTATGGGGGCATCTCCAATCTTGTTAACTAGCAACGACAGATGTTTTCGGTTGTCCAGGTTGTGAGGCAACGATATGGCATTCATTATACTTTCAGCCGAGCCTGGTTGCGATGTCCTTTCACAGCTATTATGCGGTGCCGAATAGAGGGCAGCTTCATCTGCTGAAGAGTAAGACACAAACACCCCAATCACGATTCGAAGGATGGAATGCTTGGTTGACAGCACCCCTTCATCCCTATAACTACCTGCTGGAGGCCCTCCTGCTAGGTACAGTTTTCACCATTCGCACAATGCGTAAGTAATATTACCTCCTCACATCGAGCTGATCCTTATTAGACTAAGCACAGGTTACAAGTTTCTGGCCTTCGTCGTCATATCGCTATCCATTTCCGGTCTCAATGCAACAGATGTCGATTTTACCAAATGCCTCGAACGAGTCCGAAATGGGGAGGCGGGTACAGGCAAGATTGGCGCGACCGACAACCACGGGAACGTATTAGAAGATGTCGGAAAAGCCACCGGTCTGACCTACGGACTGTGCGTCAGGGAATGCGGTTCGGGGCAGCAGCCTTTCCAGTGGACAATATTCTCTCAACAATTCAGCTCATGGCTTCTGCCATGGCTTGCGCTGGTTTCACAGCTCCCTTTTGGACCCAAGGACAGACTCGATAACCTCGAGTCTGTGCTTCTCACCGTCGGTTCGCCGATGCTTGCAGCCTATTCACTCGCCCTTACCGTGCTCAACGGCCGGTGGATCGCTCGAAGATTCTCGAAGCACAATTACCCCNAACATTCGGAACGCGGTTCGGGTACTCAGCAGCCTACAGCAAGCACCTCTCCGAGTGACCAACGAAGACGCTCTCCTCGCCTCATTGATTGTCCTTCCACATAATGACGAATGGTGGAGAGAGCTGATCGAATGGCTGGCCTATCCACATACGTGGTCCATCTCCGCCGTCACATCCATCGCATGGGTCGTCACCGCGTACATCTTCACTGTCATCGACTCATTCATGGGAGACCTCACCACGACAATCAACTCCCACGGCCAAGGCAGTGTGGGCTCGCTCTGGATATGGCTCCTCCCCATTGTCATTGGGTGGCTTCAGCTGTCACCCAAATGCGACGAGGTCAGGGTGCGCAGTGCCGTCGAGAGGGCGAACAAGATTGCCCATGTCGCGACGGATACCCATCCTGTCTTGGTCCAGGAGCATAGTACGGAGCAGAGGGCGATCTACCTAGCTTTTAGCGAAGGTGATGAAGACGATGATGTGCTTCGCCGTGATGAGAGGGTGACAGCACCCATATACAACTACGCTCGATTCTTATCATGGGTGCAGGCGGTGGAGAGGGTATCGAAGACCTTTGAAGTTGTGTCAGGTCATTATCGCCGCCACGAATCTGTTGACCCTGATATTACTTGGGTGACAACGGCTGATAGAAGTAGTGGCCATTGGTCGAAGCCTCACGAACGAAACAGGGTGGGTAGTGCGTCTCAAGTGGCGAAATACTGCCTTAGTCCTGCAGGTGGTACCACCACTAGAAGCAGATGGGGACCTGATGTCTTCTCCCGGATTGCTATAGCCTCGGCTTTGGCATTTCTACTGCAATGGGGGACAGTAGGTGCAGCWTTTTCATCTGTATACCTCACCCCGACTACAGGTGAGTCAATATCCACTCTTGTCTATGTTTCGGCACTGATGGGTTGGACAATGACAGGTCTAGGCTGCCGGTCAGCTTCATATCTCTTATACGGGGCACTCTCCACCATCATCTGGCTGATGCTTCTCGCTTCAAGTTTTCTAACGCACTACGTCTCGACTTCACAGTATCATCGAAACAAGATTCCCAGACGATCTAAAGGAACCCGTAGCCGCTCTTGTCGCGAAATCTTTTCGAGCTCACATCGGTACTCAGTCCCTCGACAACTCGCCATCGGTCTTCGGCGTCTAGCGAAGCTCCTTGCGACACTCAACGCTATCTGGATCATAGTCACCTGCGTCTTCCAATTCGGAAGCTTCTTTGATCGGTGTTACTGCAACAGCAGCGTTTTCGGTAGAGGGAAATCTGCGTTCAATGTTATCAAACTGACGCCGGAAGATGTACCCCCAATGAAGAATGCCTGGATCCGAGGGGTTTGTTTGGCCGGAGGGACAGCAGTTTTATTCGTAGGGTTCGTTAATGTGTTCATCGATCCGCCGCTTCCTGACCCAGAGGAGAGAGGCTAGAGAGAGGTACTTTCTTTACTGTAATAAAAAAAGAAATTTTTGTAGATCGAGACATGGTTTGGAGATTGATTCAGGTTTCATAGATTATAGAGATTATAATGGGTATACCTATTAGTACAGAATTGCGACTGTGGGGTCCCTAATTACACTTGCAGTTCGCTTCGGCGAATAACTATATTACATGATCATACGATATAAGGTTCACTCGGTGCCTTCCATGCACCTCAGTCCCACAGAGCCACGAACGTAATCAACGTGCGCCCGCTCAATAGTCTCCAATATAACGCCGTCAGTAGTTCAGTAATATACATCGTAATTCAATCCTGAAACTAATATCCATCTTACTCTATATTAATTTCATTCCGAGCGATTGAAGAGAAAATAGTTTATGCTGGTAACCTCAACCCTCTCCTAATCCTAAAGCTCGAGGGAGTAGCAGCAAAACTCCCCGTTGAAGAAGCAGTATACTCCGAAGAAGTTTGCCCATCACCACCGGCGCCGTTAGTCTCTGCTGGTGCAGAGATTGAAGCGGTGCCAATGGCGTATGAATCCGTCGAAGTCTGTGCAGCAGCCGCTGTCGCAGAGGCGTACCTACAAAACACCGACCATCGTCAATTGGCGAACTGGGGAAAAGACAAAGAAATTAAGAACGCACGCAGAAGAGGCAGCATCGCTATTTCCTTCCGTATCAAACAGTACTCCGTCGACCAAGTGAATAACACCCTTATCCACCAAGATGTCGGGTCTCGTTACTCTTGCAGCGGGGAAGTACGAATTGCCATGGCTGACGAAGAGTCCGGAAGAGTTGTATGAGAAAGTGAAGGGTTCGCCGGCCGCGCTGTAATACGTCGTCGAAGAAACATTATCGTCAGAAGACGACGAGTTGACACCGAGTTGCGTGAGCGTTGGCGAGTAAACCGTGGAACCGTTAATGTACTAGAAAGAGTCACAATCCTCAGTCAGTTTATCATGAACGGTGGATATTAAATGACAGAACGTACGTGATTCTGCAACAGCTCAGCCAAAGCCGTCTGGTTCCCTTGCAACTGCTGAATAGTCTGGTTGATATCGTTCGTAAACGCCTCAGAATCCGGAGCGAAGAGCGTAAACCCTCGCGCTTCCTGCAAGAACTCGATCGCAGAACCATCGGACCCGTTATTCAACGGAGCTTGAATTTGGGAAGCGAAAGTGAGAAGGGCGGTGTCGTTGACGGCTTCAAGGGCAGAGGTAACATCTCCAGGAGGCGTGAGTATTCCGTTGATTTCAGCGACGAAGAAGTTGCGCCACTGAATGCCGTTTACGACAGTAACGTCGTGCCTAGCGAGGAAGAAAACATCAGCTCTATGATCATGCGTCAAAAGTGTGAGCAAACATACGGTTGATTCAGAACCGTAACATTCTCATTCCCCCTCCTCGTCCACGCCAAAACCTGGCTTTTGTTCCCTTCCAACTGAACCAAATCTGGACCATTCAAAAGCGTCCTCCCAATTGTCGTGTTCGGATAGACGCCTGACAACAACTGGAGTCCACTGGTTGGGTGTTCGCGGAAAGCGAACGCCGAGGGATTGGAAGGGGGCGAATCAGTACTCGTAGGGTCGCCGCCTCCCGATGAGGATTGACCAGCGTCTGAAGAGGTCGATGCTGAGGAACTACCACTTGAGGTTTCGGAAGGCGTTACGGTAGATGAATAGCCATCGGTGGTAGACGTTCCTCCCCCNACCGCCACCGCGGTTCTTTCTCCTGATAGCTGAAGTGTTGTGCAGATTCCCGTACACAACGTGGTACGAGAGGACCTCTGATAGAAGCGTAGCGTTCTGAGTCACACTATCTGGAACAGATTCGACTATACGAGACATCAGCTTCATACGTTCAAAAGTTCAAGGGATAAAAGTGAAACGTACAAGCCTGGTTGTTCGGCGCAAAGACCGTCCACGGACTTCCAATTTCCCCACCCTCATTCTGGGTCTGCTCCCCCATCGAAGCCAGCCATTCCTGCCCTGACTGAGTCTGGTTGACCTGAACAAGCGCGTTGGATAAACTCGTATAGCCCGACCGGTTCAAGAAATCGATATAGTCTTGCAGGAACGAGGGTGGAGGAGTGTCTCCATCGCCGCCGTATGACTGATTGTACTGAGCGAGGACGACGACGGAGGGAAGTAGTGAGAGGAGCACGGGGAAGGATTTTGTGGCTTTGCGAAGATACATTCTCGGCTTGTGTCGATGTTGGAAGTGAAGTGAAGTTCGGATCGAAGAAAAGTGGTCGGTTGTATGAGTGCGAATGTGAGTATGTATACGGCGAAAAGTCGAAGCCGAAGTAGAGAGGTGTTGTCGAAAGTCGAAGTGGTGAGTAGTAAAACGGCAGAAACAAAGATGAGGGGTGCAGAAACCCTCTATATACCCACTGCAAAAAAAGTCTCAAACACACCCGTGAAATCTCACCAAGCAAAAGGTCCAAGTAAGTGGAGTGGAGCTGTTCGCCGCGAAATGTAAGCTGGGTCAAAGTATGACGCCTGCCAGAGAGTGTCTCGAGACGGATCGTAGACATTTCACCCAGATTGTCAGCAAGTGGTTCAATCGTCGCGGCTGCGGCTACACAACGGAGTCGCAAGAAATTTCCGAGAGGCTGTTCAGAGTCAAGAAAAAGTAGGAGCTGCAGCAGTGCCCTATGACGGCGCCGCAGTACGGATGTCTGTCTGCCCAGCTCCGTCTGTCTCAGCCGGGCAGAATATTATTTGCCTGACCAAGCAAGCAATGAATCCAAAGGTCATTACGGCCAGAAAATGACCTAAACGAGTCGCAGAGAATGAAAAGCATTATTTCCAGCGATGCTCGCAGTCCAGCAGGTTCGATCGATGTCCATAAGAATTTTGGGGGTCGTTGACAGCAGAATGCTGACTAGACTACCGTTAGCTGAGATTGTGCTGGCCATCTCGCTCGACTTTCCCCGTTCACGTAGTAAGTAATACGAAGCTTGGCCCAAGAGAGAGAGATTGGCCCGTCACGGAGATCTATCCGAGCAAAGTATGTGGTAGGAGGAGAAGAAGGCATCAAAGGCCGATTTACGGCCGAAACGTCGGATTCTTGTCGGGCGCCCTGATTTCGATTCGCTGAAGACGCAACACTTTATTAAAACGTAGCTCGTACAACCGGTCGTAAGTAAAAAATACATCTACCACAGAATAACCAAAAAAAAGCCTGCTAGATACTACACAGATAAGAGAGATAAATCGTCTAGATCTACTTATATATGTATATGAAGACGCACTAAGAATTCAAAGCCAGCTTTTTGAACAAATCGGCCCAGCTGGTTTCGGCCGTTGCGCTGGGCTCCTCCTGCTGCAGGTCCTGGCTGTTCCCCTCTTGCTGTTGATTATACTCCGCTTCCGACCAATCGAACGACCCAGGAATCCTGAGATGCACAGACTGCCTGACACCGACTGGAGGCTGGTCCTCGCTGGATTCAGGTTCAGGCGCAGGCTCCTGGTACACCAAACCTCCAAGCGAAGACGACGGGATAGGCGGCGGTGGAGAAGGCGATATTGGCGCATCCAACGACATCATCCTCGAGTTCGAGCGTGAGGACGGGAGGGGGAAGTCNATCTTCGTCGTCAGGTACAAACACCTTGACATTCTCCGGCTTCTCACCCGCTCCTAGCTCCCTCGGCTTCGGCAGTGTTGGACTCCCTGAGTCCTTCCTCAACGTATCTCCAAGGACCGACTCTTTGCGTGAATTAGGGGGGGAGGTAGGCTTCCTCCACCCCTCGTTGTCGCTGATATCCTCATCTGGGTCCTCTTTACCCGACTTCCACCCACCACTCTCCGTGCTGACGGTGCTCGACGTCCTGCCTTCCAGGTCTGCGCGCTCCTTCTCTCGTGCAGCTGCTGCAATGGCGCCAAAGCTTCCAAACCGTCCAATAGCCCTGGCACTTGCGATAGCAGACCTCCAGCGCGCACGAGGGTCAAAGTTCTCGCGCAGCCCGGCGGAGAGGTCATGAGCCTCGGATGCGCTGTACGTGGTGAGCCAGGGGNTCCTGGAGGGCTTGGGCCGCTGTCGGTCGATCCTGGGGGTTGGCGACGAGCAAGGAACGAATAAAGTCTTTGCCTAGTCGTACGTCAGTGACACGTGCCTGGTCACATTGAGTGGAGCACATACCCTGCTGGGAGACGTTCTTCCAATACCGCTCATGGAACTCCAACTTGGCTTCAGTCGTTTCTTTGGTGAGGGTCTTCACGTCCTGGGATCGGAAGGGCCAGTATCCACACAGCAGGACGTAAGTGATGACCCCGGTCGCCCAGATATCGACAGGCTTCCCGTGTCCGTCCTTTAAGAGAACTTCGGGTGCGACGTAGGCCAGGCTTCCGGCGACGGAATGCAGTTGCTCTTCGGGGGAGTGAAGATGCTTTGCACTATAACAAAACGTAAATTGAAATACGAGCGACAGCGGTGATGAACGTACATGCCAAAATCCGCGATAACAATGTCACTGTCAGTTTCCTTCGTCCTGTAGAGTATGTTCTCGGGCTTCAGGTCTCGGTGCACAATGTCGTGCTGATGGAGATAACAGACGCCTTCGAGGACAGAGCGGACAACGGCGACGGCATTCTTCTCGGTAAACTTTCCTTGTTGAAGGATGCGCTGGAAGAGTTCACCGCCGGTAGCCAACTCGAACGAAAGGTAGTACTTTGTCCGAGATTCGAACCACTCGTAGAACTTGACCTATAATCCATAGTTGTTAGGGTAGTTCGAATCAAAGTGAGACCACTCACGATGTTCGGATGGTCCAGTCCCTTCAGAACTTCCATCTCACCCCAAACGCTCGCCTCGTTCCCCTTGACCTTCTTTTTGGGAATGATCTTCAAGGCAACATCTTTCACAATGCCCGACTCCTCAGTGGTCTTAGCGGGGAGAGGAGACGATGGCCTTGAGCTCTTTGACGAGAATTTCGAGCCGGAGGGAGTTGTAGGTAAGGAGGGAGGCGTCGCGGTTGGGGAGTTTGGTGAGCTATCTAGGGCCGCTGCAGCGCCACGTTCGGCAACAGCAACCTGGTCAATTGGAACATGCCATGTTGCGCGCTTGATACGACAACTTTATTAACGAAAGAGACGGATTCTGATACTTGGGCAACGTACCACCACTTTTCCGAAAGCGCCTTCCCCCAGTATATCCTTGATCTCGTAGTTCTTCTTCTTCCCGAAACTGGGCGGCTGGGGAAGCAGAGCCTCTTTCCAGGTCATATTCTTCATCATCTTGTCGTGGCTGGTCGTGAAGAGAGTAAAATAGCCAGATTTAAGGGTGGGCTCGGCTGGCGCTAAAGAAGACGTCTGCTGGTGGAGACTTGCAAAGCCCCATCTGTTGTGCGACGCAAGCCCTTGCGTTGACAAGCTGCACTGTGTCACCTTGGCCCGTCGAGTGGCGGTGCTCGATCATATCAAACTAGAAAAGGGAAGGCTCCGAAGAGATAAGATTTAGATCCCTCCGGAGATAAGATGTTGAGCCCTCACCGGCCTCACCGGTGTGCATCTAATGGGAATGGTGGGCATTATGCAGATAACTAAAAGCTCGATGTTCTGGTCAAGAGCAGAAATTGGCCTACACGAGCAAAAGCGTTAGTGGGTGCAATCAAATGGACTCGGACACCCATTGCTAACTAATCTTTCGAGGATCTCGGCTCTCCATTAGTAGACAGGTTTAGAGGGCGTCGTGTGTACTTCACATTACCCTAGCACCATGTGAGTGTCCGACTTCGACGTCCCATATACTGCCCGAACCGCGTCGATAAAAGAGTCAGAACATGCTGATAATAGCTTAGATTTGGACCTTGCCGTCCTCGCTAAGGCATCATTGCTATTGCGAGGCACGCGAGACTCCAGCTAAGCCACTGGCTTCGATGGTGGTAGTCCGAAAGAAAGAAGGGCCTGGAGATGGTCGACGCGTCCCTTGTGATCCAGTGGGAAAGCCAAAGAAAGACAAGCAACGCGTCCCCTCGTGACCCGAAGCTTTTGACTCCGCAAGGAAACAAGAACAAACACACGCCATTAGCCATTCCTCAGTCGAGACTCGAGAACCTGAGAGGCTGGTCCTACCGTGAAGATGCCCAAGCCGAATAACAAGAAACACTTACCTGGTCTCCCAAGACGTCCTCTTGAACGGTAAAGCCAAACTCAGCAGCGGCTAATGCAGATTGACACGTTCTATACCGTTCTCTCCTGAATCCACCTACTTGAGAATCAATTTCGTACGTCGCCGTATTTGCCGTCTGTGCTGAAAATCATTGAAGCGAAAACAACATTGTAAAATTCTATGGTATCGATAGAGTCATGTTTCGATGAAGCCAATCGACAATCCCTTATGAATTCCGGCATTTGGCTCGGAATTGACGTTATTTTTCAATTCTAGCTCTGACATGCTGTGGATATTCCGATGAAGCCAATTCGACAACGATCCCCTGGTATTGACTCGGAATTGAATTTATGTATTCAATTTCACTTTGACAGGCTGGATGACCACCAATACCAGGACACTGCCACCCGGGTAAGGAACCGTCCTGCAGGGGCCCTGCTGTGCTCCGGAATTGAAGGTTTCGTCATGTCTTCAAAGAAGCTCTATTCCGACAGCCTTCTCAACCGGTTAACTTTCCGGGTGTATCCCAAGTTTGCGCAATTGAAGACTTCGATCGGTCCTGCCCACGGCTCACTCTAATTGCGTACTCTGCCTGTGGTATTGCATGATATTGGGCGACAATCACATCTCTTGGAATAGAATGCAAAGCGCGGTATAAATATGTGGCTGCGAGGCCTTGAAGGCTCATCGAACTTGCACACACGCTCTCTCCCTCTCTGCAAATGGCTCCCTCTGTCGCTGAGATCAAGTCTGCTGAGGCCGTCACTGACGGCGTTGCCCAGCTCAAGTTGGCCAACGAAACTGCTCAGTCCAAGCAGAAAGCTGACCCAGTAAGTAAAGGCTTCGTGTTTAAGGTACTTTCAGGTCATCTCACGTCTTCTAGGGCCCATCCTACCCACAATACTTGCCCTACTTCGACCCCGAGGAGAAGTGGCCTCCTCTGGAGCTGTTTGGTTCGTTCTCATGCCATTCCTTCGCTTTCAATTTATTGACATGCCACCACAGAGCACATTGATGCTGGCTCTAGGGCCAATCCGGCCAAACCCAACCTCCTCAACGAGAACTCCAAAGTCAGCCACATCAGCCCATACCTTGGAACCGAAATCCGAGGCGTCCAGCTTTCTCAACTCTCCAAGGAGGGTTTGGACGAGCTCGCTCTCTACACTGCGGAGCGCAAGGTCTTGATCTTCCGCGACCAGGATTTCAAGGACCTTGGGTTTGACCGCCAAATCGAGATCGCGAAGTGAGTGGTCGATTACTTCTTTGCTCTAGCGTAAGTTCTAACCAAGTACTCCATAGGCATTTCGGTCCTATCCACCGTCACCCCACCTCTGGCAACGTCAAAGGCTATCCCGAGTTCCACATTGTCTACCGCGACGCCCAGAACGATCGCTTCAGCGACTACCGCGGCGCCAACCGCCTCACTCGACTCGGCTGGCACTCGGACGTCACCTACGAAAAGCAACCTCCTTCCACGACCTTCTTCTTCATCCTCGACCAGCCCCCCCC
>JANBPK010001392.1:0-16290 GCA_027579435.1 Candolleomyces eurysporus | reverse complement strand
CTGGTCGGGCGAACAACGGCGGTACAACGTCCACCAAGACGGCCAACACGAGTCGGAGTCTCAAGCGTGCCCATCGCCCTCCTGCTCTGATGGAACTCGAAGGTCCCATCTTTTCCCCTCAAAAGGGTGGTTTTATGCAGACTGCCACACCCTTGAGCTTCATTTTTAGCCCGGGACCCCCGACGTTCGGTGTCAACATCGTTGGGCCTAGTAGGATGGGTATTGGAGCGTATGGTCCCGCTATCAACCTTTCGTGTTCTGGAGGTTCCATTGGTTCTGCGAAGTTCTCCAAGTTCGTGTAATGGTTTTCGTGCTCAGATTATATCTCTGTGGTGGTACCGGACGCTCCTTCGAACATTCATTCCTTACGTTTTGCTTAGTTCACTGACAGTCATCTTTATCGGACATTGTAATGCTATGCCTTTGGATACTGAACGATCGCTGTCACTGAAATTCGGAATTCCTGCCAAAAGGTGCGCTGTGTTCGTACTTGCCAGTTCTCGACCTAGCCAGCGGGTTTTGACAGTTACTCCGGTTTGCTTACGCCTTGCAGGTGCCGGTTACAGTGCGTCACTGATGGGCACAGCACCACTGAGTGAGGTTATATTGCCAGATTCCGACTCCTGTTTCCGACTGCTTTTCCATCCCTTCCTTCGTGTCCTGAAGCTTCTCTTTATCTCTCTGGCTCTATGAAGTTGTTGAACCTCGCGAAACGCAGTTCAGCTGCTTCACTGGGATTCAACTTGAATGGTTTCAAGCCGGAGTCAACGAACGAGGGATCAACATTCTCCGGACCGCTAGGATCCCTAACGAAGCTTCCTCCTGAATTGCTGCTCCGAATCATCGATGAGCTCGACGACGCTGCTCTCTGTGACCTCGGATGCACTTGCAAAGACTTCAACAGCCTCATCTTCCCGATACTCTTCGACAAACTCTCCATCACCCACTACCTTCGAGAGGGATGGATATCGTACTATCGAGCACCCCGTTACACTTTACGTGTCATACGCTGCTCTCTTCCCACCAGGAAATTCAACAATATCCAGTATTACTTCAACAAGGGTCTGGATCACCTGGTGGAGGAGATTGAGGATATGCATGTGATTGTGTCGAGGATGGACGAGCTTGGGGAATTACTTGTGTCCTTGTCGGACCCGGATTATTGGGCTGTGAGCGAAGCTCCAGGACTTGACGAAACCCAGGTGCCTCAACTTACATCGGAGGAGTGGACGAAGGTTTATCTTGGGCTTCTGACGGCCGCTCTGGCGAAAGGGTGTATAAATGCGTTCTTGAGCGGAGGAGAACGGTTCTTAAATTACCTTCAGAGCAGAGATAAAACTACCACTCCACACGGCGCTCTGACAGGCACAGTAATATCTTTACGGGAGCGGGTCCTAGGTAGTAAAACGACACGTAAGCTTTCTCGTATTCAAGTGAGTTGTCGGAATTGCCCTGACGTTTTTGCACTGTAGGCTACTTTGACGGAACCTTTCGCTATAAAAGCCCTTTCGCCGGTCAGCCAAAACGAAATTTACATGTGGCCCAATATGTCGAACCGCTCCCCCTGGAAGGTATGTGATACTAGGGCTCCTTCGTTCCATTTCCTGACTCTCTTTGCTAATTTGCAGAGAACACCGTCCCTCAAGCTGAAATTCCGAAAGCAAAGTCTGACAAGCCTCCCGTTGTAAAGGAAAGGAAGAAGCAGTTGCGATTACTGAAATGGGTCGAATTCTTCTCAACGAAGAATAAGAATATTCACCACGCTGAAACAGCTGTATCGTCCACCGCGGGATACGACTCGAAAAACTCCAAGGCTCCCTCCCCTGGCCTGAACCATACACGGGCTAAAAATACCAACGACTCCTCACAGTTAAAGACTTTCGCACTCACTTCCACGCGGGTTCCTCCAAAGCCAAGGTTACAAAGCCTGACTCTTCATTCCAGCATATTCCTCACAAGTCCCTCATTCCTGAACTGGACAAACCAAGTTCTCTCCTGGTGTGCATCGACTCTGACACAACTTGAACTCGAATGCCCTGAAGCACCGAGCAGAATCTGGTGTGAATTCCTCTCAAAATTAAAGCTCCCTTCCCTCGTTTCTTTCAAGATTGCATCCGGCCTGTTTATAGAGGAGGCCAACGTCCGGGGCTCCGACATCCTAGGCTTCTTCTCCAGACATCCCGGTATCCAAAAGCTCTCCCTTCACGGAATCCAAGTCTCAGCATGCTTATCCACCATGCCTGATTTGGGGAAATCGATCCTTCCCAATCTGACGGAAGTGACAGCCCATCCAATCTGGATCAGTTGGCTCCTGCGCAACAAAGAGCAATGTCCCAAGCTTAAAGAAATAACCCTCTTGACAGAAGGCTACACCGACACATCTAATACGTTCGAATACGACGCCATGGACAGAGCCCTCGGAGAAATCCTACCTCGTTCATATAACCTGGATCTCATCGGCTTCAAATTCACATGCGCTCGCGACCACCTCGATTCCTGGCTCCAATCCCACGTCGATGCCGGTCCCAACAGTATCCTGTCCAGCTTCATCGATACGAAACGTTTGCGGATCGACTGGGCGGATTATGTCCGGCTTATCAACCCTGCGAGTCGCCTTGACCTGGTTGCGCAGGTTGCTGGGTTGTTTCCGAATCTCAACTATTTGGAACTGAAGAGCCTGCTAGATGTACCGTATGATCAGACGGACAACATTCCGCCTGTTATTGAGGCTCTCCGGAGGCATAGTCCGCAGGTTAGACAGGTGAAAATTAATGAACTACACCCCATAATGGATATCACCGACTTTCAATCGTTGGAGAAGGAGTGAGTAGTTGGCACGGCGGGGAAGCTCGTGCAGCTTCACGGACAGCAATTGGAGGCTAGAACGATATGTATACTAGTCGATTATCCTTTATTTTGTGGAATTGGCACGTGGACAGAGTAGAGAATTATACGCACGCGGACTTGTTACTTCAAACTCAAAAGTGTAGTACGTTAGCTGTTCCTATAGAAAATTAGGAATTCAACATCACAGTTCTATGCCATGGCGAATAAAAGCGCAGCTGGCATCACGCGCTGGACACTTGTACTCACCGAGGTTGTGAAAGCTGTTTGCATCAGTCATCTTTATTGGACATTGTAATGCTAGACCTTTGACAGTGAGTGATCGTTGTCAAACTGAAATTCGGAATACCTGCCAAAAGGTGCGCTGTGCGTACTTGGCAGCTCAATCTAGCCGCCAGCAGGCTTTGACAGTTACTCCGGTTTACTTACGCCTTACAGTCATAGTTACAGCAGCGCTTAACTGATGGGCACAGCATCATTGGTGAGGTTATATTGCCAGTTTCCAACTTCTGTTTCCGACTGCTTCTTTTCTACCTTCGTACACTCAAACTACTCTTTATCTCTCTCGCTCAATGAAGTCGTTGAATTTCGGGAAACACAATTCAACCGCACCACCGGGATCCAACCCGAACGGTTTCAAGACGGAGTCAACGAATAAGGGATCAGCATTCTCCGGACCGCTAGGATCCCTCACGAAGCTTCCTCCTGAATTGCTGCTCCGAATCATCGATGAGCTCGACGACGCTACTCTCTGTGATCTCGGATGCACTTGCAGAGACTTCAACAGTCTCATCTTCCAGATGCTCTCCGATAAGCTCTGCATCACTTACTNACCTTCCAGAGGGATGGATATCATGCTATCAAGCATTGACACCCCGTTACACGTTACGCGTCATACGCTGCTCTCTCCCCACTAGGAAATTCAAAAATATCTATCATTGCTTCAACAAGGGTCTGGATCACCTCGAGGAGATTGAGGAGATGCATGCGATTGTGACGAGGATGGACGAGCTTGGGGAGCTCCGACTGTACTTGGCGGACCCGGATGATTGGGCTGTGAGGGAAGCTCCAGGGCTAGACGAAACCCAGGTGCCTCAACTTACGTCGGAGGAGTGGACGAAGGCTTATCTTGGGCTTCTGACGGCCGCTCTGGCGAAAGGGTGTATAAATGCGTTGTTAGGCGATGGAGAACAGTTCTTAAATTACCTTCAGAGCAGAGAGCACACTACCGCTACATACGGTGCTCTTACAGACACAGTCCTATCTTTAAGGGAGCGGGTCCTAGGTAGTACTAAGACGACACGTAAGTTCTCTCGTATTTAAGTGAGTTGTCGGAATTGCCCTGACGTTTTTCCGCTGTAGGCTACTTTGACGGAACCTTTCGCTATAAAAGCCCTTTCGCCGGTCAGCCAAAACGGAATTTACAAGTGGCCCGATATGCCAAACCGCTTCCCCCGGAAGGTATGTGATCCTAGGGCTCCTTCGTTCCATTTCCTGACTCTCTTTGCTATTTCGCAGAGAGCACCTCCCCTCAAGCTGAGCTTCCCGAAGCCAAATCTGAAAAGCCTCCTGTTATAAAGGAAAGCAAGAAGCAATCGCGATTGTTGAAATGGGTCTCAACGAATAAGAATAGCCACCATGCTGAAACAGCTGTGTCCTCCACCGCGAGATACAACTCGAACAACTCCAAGACTCCCTCCCCTGGCTTAAACCGTCCACAGGCTAAAAACCCCAGGAACGACCGCTCACGGTCAAAGACTCTCGCACCCACTGCCACAAGGGCTCCTCCAAAGCCAAAATTACAAAGCCTCATTCTAAAGTCCAACATATTCCTCACAAGTCCCTCGTTCCTGAACTGGACAAACCAAGTTCTGTTCTGGTGCGCATCGACTCTCATACACCTTGAACTCGAATGCCCTGGAGCATCGAGCGAAATCTGGTGTAAATTCCTCTCAAAGTTAAAGCTCCCTTCCCTCATTTCTTTCAAGATTGCACCCCTCCTGTTTGTAGAGGAGGCCAACGTCCAGGGCTCCGACATCCTAGGCTTCCTCACCAGGCATCCTGGTCTCCAGAAGCTCTACCTCCACGGAATCCAAGTCTCAGCAAGCTTATCCGCGACGCCTGGTTTTGGGAAACCAATCCTTCCCAATCTAACGGAAGTGACCGCTCATCCAATCTGGATCAGCCGGCTCCTGCGCAACAAAAGGCAATGTGCCAAGCTCAAAGAAATTACCCTCTTGACAGAAGACTACACCTACATAGATGATACTTTCGAATACGACGCCATGGACAGAGCGCTCGAAGAAGTCCTACCTCGCTCACATAACCTAGACCTCATCGGATTCAAATTCACATACGGCCGCGGTGACCTCGATTCCTGGCTCCAATCGCACGTTGATGCCGGTCCCAACAGCATCCTGTCCAGTTTCATCGATACAAAGCACTTGCGGATCGACTGGCGGAATATTGTTCGGCTTATCAATCATGCGAGTCGCCTTGACCTGGTTGCGCAGGTTGCTGGATTGTTCCCGAATCTCGACTATTTGGAACTGAAGGACCTGCCAGATGTACCGGACAAGAAGACGGACCACATTCCGCCAATTATTGAGGCTCTCCGACGGCATAGTCCGCAGGTTAAACAGGTCAAAATTAATGAAGAAGACCCCATAAATATCGCTGACTTTCAGTCGTCGGAGAAGGAGTGAGTATTTGAAACAGTGGGGAAGCTCGTGCAGCCTCAGGGACGGCAATTGGGTGCTAAAATCATATATATAGTACCCCTTGATTATCATTTATTTTATGGAATTGCCACATGGAGAGTAGGGAATTTTACACACGCAGACATGTAGCTTCAAGCTCAATAGGGTAGCGCTTGAGCTGTTTCTCTATAACATCAGGAATCTAACGACCCAAGGTCACGGTGCTATGCCATAGCGAATAGAAAGAGCGACTGTCATCGCACGCTGGCCGCTTGTACTCACAAGATAGTCAAAGCTGTTTGCATAGTGGACAATGCAGAATCTAATCGCTCAAGACGCGCCAAAGGCCTCAAACCAGTGCATTAGACGATTTTCCTTATAGCCTACTCAAATCGATTGTTCAATGAACCGTCAACGTTTTATCCCGAGAACAATCAGAGTTACCCTCAGACCTCTCTCGCGATTAGTCCATGCAATCCATAAGTGTGCAATTATCAACCGAACTAAGGACAACATTTATTTACAGGAGCTTGGCCAAGCGTCCCCTCGCTTTCCACCGGTCCAGGGAATTGCCCTCGAAACAATTGCCGCAACCATCTGTGCGCCTTCCTCGACCGTCCTGCCCCCCTTCGTATAGGACGAGGGGCGGAGTGGATCATGGGTTGTGTTGGCCAGCAGCTAGACATCGGAGATGCAGGGGTAGATGTGGACCTGTTCAAGTCAGCAACTTCACGACATTTTCGAGTGCGTGACTGTCAAGCCTTGCTTCTCGTCAGCTGCTGGGATACCCACTATTCGAAGGAAGCCGGCTGGCTTGTAAACGCATGTCATTCTCTCTCTGGAAGATGTATGGGACTTCGGGGAGATGCTGACATGCAACTCGTCAAGGAAAAATCGACATTGGTATTTCAATTCCTTACTACAAGTCACGGACGCCCCTCTCGATCTAAATCAACTCGCTACCCCAGCCACGATTCTCCAGTTGTTTGGTATACTGCAGAATCGCATCTCCCGCAGGCCCGAAAGAGGAGGAACTTGAGGTCGAGCCAATCGTTGACAAATACGACGTTCGTGTAATGGCTTTCGTGCTCAGATAATATCTCTGTGGTGGCACCGAACGCTCCTTCGAAAATTCATTCCTTACGTTTCGCTTAGTTCACTGACAGTCATCTTTATCGGACGTTGTAATGCTATGCCTTTGGATACTGGACGATCGTTATCACACTGAAATTCGGAATTCTTGTCAAAGGTGCGCTGTGCACTGATCGTACTTGGCAGCTCGACAAGCAGACTTTGACAGTTACTTTGGTTTGCTTACGCCTTGTAGGTGTCAGTTACAGCAGCATTTGAATGTCAACGATGGGCACAGCATGATTGGGTGAAGTTATATCGCCAGTTCCCAACTCCTGTCTCCGACTGCTTCTTCTCCATCCCTTCCTTCTTGCTCTAAGACTGTTTTTCATCTCTTTGGCTCCATGAAGTCGTTGAATCTCGCAAAAAGCGATTCAACCGCCCCACTGGGGTCCAACTTGAATGGTTTCAAGGCGGAGTCAACGAATAAGGGATCAACATTCTCCGGACCGCTAGGATCCCTCACGAAGCTTCCTCCTGAATTGCTGCTCCGAATCATCGATGAGCTCGACGACGCTACTCTCTGTGACCTCGGATGCACTTGCAGAGACTTTAACAGGCTCATCTTCCCGATGCTCTTCGACAAACTCTACATCACCCACTGCCTTCCAGAGGGATGGCTATGGTGCTCTCGAGCACCCCGTTACGCGTTACGGGTCATACGCTGCGCTCTCCCCACCAGAAAATTCAAAAATATCTGTCATTGCTTCAACAAGGGTCTGGGTCACCTCGAGGAGATTGAGGATATGCATGCGATTGTGACGAAGATGGACGAGCTCGGGGAACTCCGAGTGTTCGTGTCGGTCCCGGATGAATGGCCTATGAGGGAAGCTCCAGGACTTGACGAAGCTCAGGTGCCTCAATTTACGTCGGAGGAGTGGACGAAGGTTTATCTTGGGCTTCTGACGGCCGCTCTGACGAAAGGGTGTATAAATGCGTTGTTGGACGGTGGAGAACCGTTCTTGAACCACCTTCAGGCCAGAGAGCAAACTACCACTACACACGGTGCTCTTACAGGCACAGTCCTATCCTTCAGGGAGCGGGTTCTAGGTAGTAAGACAACGCGTAAGTTTTCTCGTATTTAAGTGAGTTGTCAGAATTGCGCTGACATTATTGCATTGCAGGCTACTTTGACGGAGCCTTTCGCTATAAAAGCCCTCTCGCCGGTCAGCCAAAACGGCACATACAGGTGTCCCAATGTGTCGAACTGCTTCCCATGGAAGGTATGTTATTCAGGGGCTCCTTTAAAGTTCCATTGATTGACTCTCTTTTCTATTTCGCAGAGAACACCGTCCCTCAGGCTGAAGTTTTGGAAGGAAAGTCCGACAAGCATCCGACGGCTCCTGTTGTAAAGGAAGGCAAGAATCAATTGCGACTGCTGAAATGGGTCGAATCCTTCTCAACGAAGAATAAGAATAGTCACCACGCTGAAATAGCCGTGTCATCCACCGCGGGATACCACTTGAAAAACACCACTCCCTCCCCTGTCCTGAACCGTCCACGTGCTAAAGATATCAGTAACGATTCCTCACAGTCAAAGACCTTTGCACCCACTTCCTCATGTGCTTCTCCAAAGCCAAAGTTACAACGCCTCATTCTACAGTCCAACATATTCCTCACAAGCCCCTCATTCCTGAACTGGACAAACCAAGCTCTCTCCTGGTGCGCATCGACTCTCACACACCTTGAACTCGAATGCCCTCAAGCACCGAGCGGAATCTGGTGTAAATTCCTCTCAAAGTTAAAGCTCCCTTCCCTCGTTTCTTTCAAGATTGCATCCGGCGTGTTCGTAGAGGCCAACGTCCAGGGCTCCGATATTCTAGGCTTCCTCACCAGGCATCCTGGTCTCCAAAAGCTCTACCTCCACGGAATCCAAGTCTCAGCATGCTTATCTGCCATGCCTGGTTTTGGGAAACCGATCCTTCCCAATCTGACGGAAGTGACAGCCCATCCAATCTGGATCAGCCGGCTCCTGCGCAACGAAAAACAATCTCCCAAGCTCAAAGAAATCACCCTCTTGACAGAAAACTATACCGGCCTAGATGCTACGTTCGAATACGACGCCATGGACAGAGCCCTCGAAGACATCCTACCCCGTTCATATAACCTGGACCTCATCGGCTTCAAATTCACATGCGGCCGCAATGACCTCCATTCCTGGCTCCAATCGCACGTTGCTGCCGGTCCCAACAGCATCCTGGGCAGTTTTATCAATACAAAACACTTGCGGATCGACTGGGCGTCTCATGTCCGGCTTATCACACCTACGAGTCGCCTTGACCGGATTACGCAAGTTGCTGGGTTGTTCCCGAATCTCAATTATTTGGAAATGAAGGGCCTGCTAGATATATATGTCCCGTATAAGAAGACGGACCACATTCCGCTAGTGATCGAGGCTCTCCGACAGCATAGTCCGCAGGTTAAACGGGTGAAATTTAACGAACAAGACCCCGTGGATATCGCCAACTTTCAGCCGTCGGAGGAGTAAGCAGTTGAAACAGTGGGAAAGCTCGTGCAGCTTTAGGGACGGCAATTGGAGGGTAATTGGAGGCTAGAACCATATGGATACCCGTCGATTATCATTTGTTCTGTAGAATTGATGGATAGTAGGGAATCGTACACAATACAACGTTAAGAGTCTAAAGACCTAAGGTCACAATGAGTGGCCGATAAGTTACGGATATCCGTAACTTATCTAACTTATCCCCTGCCAAAACTTATAGGGAGGCGAGGCTTGCTTAGCTCCCACGCGGGGTCGATCTAACTTATGCGTGGACTGGCGTAGGCGCTGCGTATGGGACCGGGGGCGACACATAGGGGGGNCACACATGGGTGTACGGCAAGAGGGAAGGATGATTTTCATGCGCGACCAAGTTTCCCAGGGCTACGGCACCAGTATCAATGGTGATCAAGCCACGTTCATTGAACTGGAGACAACTAAGGTCGAGCAAATAGTGTATTTGTGTATGGAGGAATATTCTCAAACAGAATATGCATTTACATTTTCTTAGAATTAAATCCGAAACAACGAAATTGAGAAGTGCCGCAATATGAGATAAGAGTCGAGGATTTGTATGTATGAAGGTGGCACGAGAACATAAGTACGTAGACTGACACTATTGTTTCCGACTTAAAGGGTATAGGTACTGTGTATAGAGCACTAGTATGTATGGAAAGGAAGGAAATCAATGCTAGACTTTCTTTCGCCTTTTAATGGGTCTCAAGTCTGGATCGGCTGCCTTCCGTTGATTCATGGTGACTTGACGCAGCTGACGTTTTGGTGCTTGAGAAGCTGAGTCAATCATGTCGTTGGTGGGCTTCGGGGCAACGGGAAATGAAAGCTGTGTTTGCTTGAGTGGTTTGGACTGGGTGCGCGTGTGATTTGCAGGTGCAGGTTGAATTACTCGGAATGGTTGTGGCGGCGGTTTGGCTGGATCGGATGTCGTGATCGATGATTTCGTTGAATTGGCAAAATTTGGATTGTCATTGATGGGCAGCTGGGCAAGTGGGAAGGGTTGAGGAGAGTGTGGAGTGAATGACAGTTCTTCCTGTTGAGTAGAGGTAGGGTTGATCGATCCGGTAAGCGACATATCATCTTTGAACTCGTGATTGACGGTTCCAAAGATGTAGCTGGATCCGTCCTCCTGCAATATCCTAATCAGATCCAGAGGGTTTTCGAGCTCGACAACTCCAGCATGGTCAAGTTGTTTGTTCAAATGGAGTTCAGTAAGCCAGCTACTCGCATTCTCCGTGGATGATCCAGCAACTGGCTGAACTTTACCAACAACATTATTGACCGTGCTCTGAAATGCCTTTTCATGAATGGTGAAATCGCGTTGAATGCAGCCCTGTAATGTGAAGTTGTCTATCGAGGACCAGTGGTAATCGTCATCGCCCAAAATTCGACTAAGTTCGTAGATTTCAGCATCGTGGGAGGGGTCCAGCGTTAGGTACTGTTGGAGAACAACAAGCTCAAAGAGGATTGAGACATAAGAAATGGATATCTCATCACTCTTGGAGTGGCGTTGAAGTTCTTGGTGTACGTCTGATGTGTACTGATCCGCAATGGTGCGGTGAGCAGGGTAGATCAGCAACGAGAACTGGTCCCTGAATTCGGCGACATGGAAGCTTCGTAGATGGCCTTTTGTTGATGCTGGAAGCTTCTGTGTCCAGGCCTTTGCCACTTCAGTAATTGGGTGAAGTCGTTCACCCTTTGCGATTTGAAGGACTGCGGGGTATGCATCTTTTAAAGCGTTGATAATTCCGTGGTAGTCCCGTTCTTCCACCAACTTCATGTCAGCCTCAGTGAGCTCGTCTTGAAGTTCCAGTGGCCATAATATTGCTCCAAGATTCTCCTGCTTTCAGAATTAGACAAAAATCTTGATTGAAAAAGAATACACTTACTGAGGAAATAAATCGTTCAAATAAGCCAGCAGAGCGTGCGTTGAAGCACTCTGAGGCTGTGAGCATGAATGTTGGTTCTATCATCCGAGACTTTGGTGGCCAGTAGTTGAACTTGTGCAACTCCAAAGTAACTTCATTCCCATCCCGTGACAAAATTTTGGTGGGATAAAACATAGGATCCTTTGGAGGACGGCTGCGGTGATTGACATCAATCACAACAAAGGTTGCGAGCCTGGAAGGCGAGGTTTGGTTATAATCTAGATGTTAAAAAATGGAAGATTGACTTACATTAGCTGATCCCATTGGCCATTGAGAGGGTAGATACACTGTGGACACACAAAGTGATACCCGGATAGATCATCGAGTTCCTCGGCCAACATTGCAAAGTTTGGAGGAAGAAGATGTTGAACACAAACCCGGTGGGAGGTTGTCTTGCAAAGACCACATTTAATTGTTTCTGTTGCTGCTCCACCTCGAACACCACAAGTTAAGCAGGAGGGAATGGTATCAGGACGGGATGACCCTGTGGAACTCTGAAGGTGGTTCACTGTGGTTTCTGATGATACGGCTCTTTGATTTTTTGATGGACCTGCACTCGTATTTGTCGCAACTCTAGAGGGGAAGTCAGAGGTGCTCCCATCATCCAAGGCCATCTCGATATCCTGGTCATCTCGAATTTCCAGTGGCTTTGAAGGTGTTCCAGGATAATCGCAACTGTTGAATTCTGCAAAAGTCTTTATCATGTGAGCCACCGTTTGAGTTGTCTAAGACTTAGTGAGTCGAAAATCACTGAAGGAGCATCACAGTCACTTACTTGAGATGTTACTGAAGTCCGGCAGTAAACATAGTACACTTCATCAGATGTATGCTGTTTGAGTGGGTTTTTCTTGATTTTCTGGAGATCATGGCCANGATTTGTTGTTGTCGTATTGATACCAGGTATCTCCCAGCAGGATTTGCACAATGAAATGGTTGCTATGATGAAGAACACGACCAACAAGTGTGTACTTCACCTCAACGTTCTCCGAGCCAACAACCTCAAACTCTGAGCTGAATTGAAGCTGCACCGGAGCATCAGATGAAGATTTGCGCATGTTGGACTCGATGGTGAGGTGCTGTGGCCATAGTGTTGCGATATCCACCGCCCCTGCCATGTATCGACACTTAGGATGCTTGCAGGACTGCTTCATTGTAAGCGTATCATTGAGCTCCATGTTCAGCTGAAATAAAACCTTGCTTTTGAGATACTCGCTGAGGCTGATTGGCTCACCAGCCTTGTTGAATAGAAAATTGACAAAGTCGTGTTGCAGAGACTGCACAGCAGAGACCCTGTTACCAAGTGGGCATCTAACTTCATGTCCACCAGGGCATTTGAACGTAGCTGTATAGCGGAGACCAAAGAACCCCTGAGCATTGCTACATGTTTTGCCATCCTAGCGAGAGTTATGTGGTAAATTAAGACTGTTACCAATAACTTGAATTTCCATACCTCGAGTGCAGGCTGCAGCCATGTCAATGCAGATTGATGCACGCTCTGGTCAAGCTCTGGGAGCCATTTTCTGAATATCTTGTGGCGAGTCACTGTCTGTTGGGTTGATAGTGCAATGGTAAGTGACTTCTGAGCAGCTGTGCTTTTCTTCTTTGTTTCAGCAACCAACTTGAGGCGGCGCTCGCAGTGGCTAAGCAAGCCTGCCAGGAAGCTATTGTTCGGTAAGAGATCTCACAGTTTTGCACGCACTTCTTTGGGCCACAGGCAGTACGAGCGAAAGACAAGCTCCAGACCATTATCAAAGAAGCAGGAGTTTGGCGACTCCCACTTGTATCCAACAAGGAACAATGGGAGATTACAAAACTTGTCGATCCCAGCTTTTGCAGGCTCGAGTGCCTGTAGGGTGGTAGTTGTATCAGGCCCACGACCATCGTTCTCAAGAACGTCACCCTTTTGGGTCTTCGATTATCCCCGGGCCCAGATGGTGTGAAATGGCTGGCTAGATGAAATTAAAACTCGAAAAGTCTTTCCTACAGTTCAAAAACTCACCGAGAATGGCATCATACTCGCGTTCCATGTCCTTTACATAGAGGTAAGTCTTCTTGATCCCTTCAAGAAGGTCATTGTGAGATCCGAGGGCATGGTGGATGTGTGAGTGGGATGCTTCAGCTGTATTGGTGGTCCGAGGTGCCTGCGCATGAACAGCTGGATCTACCATGCTCATTGCAGGAAAGATCATGTTCATAATTGTAGGTCGGAGCCACCATGAGAGCCAGTTGAATGCATCAGGAAATTCCTGCTTGAATAGGGCAACTTGCTGGTTGAACTCAACCTCAGTGGTGGTTTGAGACCTCATTTTTCGGAGTATGCGCTCAAAATTCTGCTTTCTTTCGGGGTGGACAATGGCAGGGTTTTGCTTGATATGCTCGCCTTGATGCCAGAAATGAAAATGACACCCGAGCTCAGCATCCATGGCTTCAACACGTAGACTAGCCATCTGAGCTTCTTGAGCTGCAGGTGCCAACTGAGAGAAACCAGGGATCATCTGTGAGACCGCACAAGTGTATTCTTCAGCATGAGCATTTCTCTGGGCTTGGGAGTAGTCAAGCGTCTGTAAAATTCAGAGTCATTAACAGAATCAATTCTATTGATAGTCAAGAATAAAAGACTTATGTTTAATCCATACTCTTTGAGCCACGTTAATCTGTCTGCCTTCACCTTCTCCATGACCGCAGAGAATATGTGCTTGAAATGAGCACAGTAGTGCTCCGTATCTTGACCAAAAAGGACCATATACTGAATCGGAACCCACTTCTTTATAATTCGATTGAAGACGCAACTTGTGACGAGGATGGCTCCATCCCGGAAAATGCTGTGGTTTCCATTGGTTACAAAACCATGTCGGCCATCTAACCCTGCTTCCGTTGAGCGCCAATCTTCCACAGAGGCCTGGAGCATCTTCTCCATGAAGGGGCTATGCAACACAAACACCCCGAGCGAGTCATGAAGCTGTGAGTCGATGATATACTTCTCTCCCAACTCTTCCTTCAACCCCACAAATTGCTTCCCCATTGCTAGACCACCTGTAACCGAGTTTGACCTGCTAGAGCCATCCAAACCTAACTCCCGCCTTGCCTTCCCAACTTCGTACCTCACTTTGTCCATCTTCGACATTGTAGCTGAAATCTCTGGCAGCGGGACAGACCCCTCAGTGAGATTCCCCGTCTTCAGGGCGTGAGCCGAGGCTGTCAGATTCCTCCTAACTTGTTCACGAACAGCATTACGCTCCGCCTGCGTCGGCATGCCACCAAGTGGAGGGTGAGCATGATTGTGAGTTCCGTGGTGAACCCAGATGCGAATTAACTGGCCGTTCTGGGTCATCTCATGAAAGAAAGACTGCGCCTTGCACTCGTCCCAGATAAGAGGGGAGTGGTGACACACGGGACATCCGTTCTTGACCTGGTTTTCGCGCGAATCCTTCCGTGTATTCGGTCATATTGGGTGTTGGCACTCAGGGTTTGGGCAAAGGAGAATGCCCTGGCAGACATAGGTGGTTGAACCAATGCCGTCAAACCGCTTGTTTCCCATTGACCTCCAAACCCACTTTGATTCCTTGTAATTTGGTGGTTCTTCGCCAGCTACAAACCTCCGCCTGACTTCTCTGTCCGGCCAATTGTGAAAATTGACTACAGAACATTAAACAATGGGTATAAACCGATATAAATGACACCCTCACCGTCTTCTGGATCCTTGTTTACTGCTGCTGGCTTGATAGGGGTCGGAGGAAGTGGTTTGTGTACATGCCGGTTCTGGGTCCCTGTCAGTGAGACATGACTTGGAGCATACACCGGTTGTATTCTTGTTGCTGTTGGCGTATTCTCCGATCTGTAAATGGCAACAGGAGCTACGACATGCTGAGGAGCAGTTGCTGGGGTTGGTAGGCCACTGCTGGTAGAGCCAACGGCCAGAAATTGGGAAATCGGTGCGTTGGAAGCTCCCTGTGGGTGTGGAAGGAATACTCCATAGCCAGGGATTGCTTTACTACATGTTAGAACGAACCCACGTCTATAAACTGCTTGGAACACACCTATAGGTTGTGGCTGGACCAGTGGTGGTGCCTGTGGAGGTGGCAAGCCATAGGGAGGCGAGTTTTGGTCAGAAAAAAATCTGAGGACTGCCCTCTGAATTCTCCACCACATCTGTGAATTAAAGAAGCAAAGGAATGAGAGAAAATGCGACAAGAGACCTAAAAATCGACCCAGCATAACAGATTCCCGAATTCCAGCCTTCCCAATGCAGAAACGGAAGCAAATGAGGCTGTTGGTAAACAACTTGCATTTTTGAAGGGGAACAACTACTCTAAGACGATCTTTAGCAATAAATATTCTTTATCCTTGATAGAACATCAGTTAGGAACAAAAGATTAGTGCTGCAGACGACATACCTAGCTAATGAGACCTGTAGCACTTGCTTGGGAGCGATGAGACCTTGGCCGAGGCCTTTTGATCGGCAGGCTGCTTATGCAGCAAACATATCATCACTGATCATTTCTGGGGACATAGTCAAACCTAGAGGTGTGTACAGTAGCAACCAGAGCATTGTAGAGGTGAATGCCGTGGTTTAACAGCAATGGGCGTCTCACTTACCTTTGATGCTATGACCCCCATTAGGACTTTGGCCGTGGGATACTCACAGGATTATCCAGAAATCCTGTGAGTATCCCACCATCTGATTTCCTTTTTGATCAGCCTGTGCCCCTACAGTGATACGACCGTGTTCGCTTTTTCGCGAATAAATACCAATTTTATTGAATATATTGTTTATCATTCAATTAAATGGTCGTGTCTATTAAATCTCTATGTTACGAAACCTTTCCAGTACTAAGATAACTTGCGCGGCGCGAAGGATAATTAAAGAGTACATTACTCTTGGGTTCACGAGAGTTGGAGTCTACTCGAGGACTGCCGACTTAGAGGCGCGCCCGCCATATACCCGAGATTAGGGTTTAGTAAGCTAGCCAGTTGGTGCCGCTTCAGATCAAACGGCCTACCNTGCAGTTGAAAGGCTCAATTTCACTACTAAAGCGATAGAGGTGGTTTCCTAGGCACTAAAGGTACCTACCCTCTCGCGCGGCCTCACATTAATCGAGTATATTCAGTGCTAGAGCAGTAGGGCGAGTCCCTAAGCATATAAAGAGATGCACGGCGAGGTTTCGGCACATCA
>JANBPK010001391.1:0-16297 GCA_027579435.1 Candolleomyces eurysporus | reverse complement strand
GTGTGTCCCCTAAAGCAAGGGATGAAGTCAAAAGCCCCCCAGGACCCGCTTTGAGGAAGCTCGCCAGCAGCTCGTCAACCTCCGGCACTGCAAGCTCGAGCTCTGGTTCTTCAAAGCCTTCCCCCCACCGCCGCCGCTTTGCAGGCCGCCCTCGGTAAAAAACTGAATACAGGCTGTGAGTAATAAATACAGTTAGGCACTTTACTCATACTCAAACCAATTTCAGCGACCTCGAGCACTGGACCAAAGGGCAGTGGCTCGCTCCCCAGAGGNCCAGCGTCCTTCCAAACCCAGCTCGGGTGCCCCTCCTCCTCCACCCATCAAACCTGTGGCCAAGAATGATGAGCTGGAGAAGCTCTTGGCCGAGGTTGAGGAGTTGCGAAGGTTCAAAGAGGCCAAGCTCGGTGAGTATGAGATCTGGATATAGATCGACTATTCCATTGAGCTCACATTTTATACCCGCATAGCGGAGAGTGCCAAGGCGAGTGTCGTTGCAAGGCCAAAGCCCAAGGGAAGCAGCGTTCGATCCGGGAAGAATTTGAAGAAGCCTGGGTACGACAAAGACGAAGCGACAGGCTGGGACGCAGAGATGTGGACCAAGATCTCGGTGCGTTAACTTTTTTGAACAGATAACAGCCCATCATACTGATCTACCATCCCTAGATGCGCGTTGATCAATTGCTGGTCATCTGCGACATTCCTCGTGGCGCCAAAGTAGCCTCCTCGGAATACATCAAGCACCTCGCCAAGCTTTATGAAGAAATAGAGAAGACTTTCGACTTTATAAACGAGCGGGCATTCCCTGGTTTTTGGCCGATCCGCGATATGGTCATCCAGAAGTGTGCAAATCAGCGTGCTTACGATTCAGCCAAGAAGAGGGCAAAGGAGAACGGCGAGACGGTCTCGCAGCATCGAAAGCGGGTTCAAGAAGGGAGGTCAGAGGATAGGGCTGTCTCAAACTCCCCTTCTCGCTCTCCATCCCCCCTGCCATCTGATCCTTCAGCTGACCAGGATAGCCATCGCTCTGCCTCCCCTGTGCCTTCAACAGGCAGCGATGTTCAGCACGCAGTTTCTCCAGCAAAAGGCAAGCCCAAGATTGCTGCTAAAAGCGACCCTGCCCCAGACCCTGCCAGCGAGGACCAAGAGGACGACATGTATGCCAGCGAGCAGCAAGCCGACAATGGGTTACCACCCAAGTTCATCCGCTGGGCCAAGTGCGGTCCTCTGATCGCAAATATTGTATTTGGTCAGTCCCTGCCTTTTTCCTGAGACTGAGCGGCTAAGAAGGAATTTTCAGATGCTGAACAGCTGAAGCTTCCGAAGGAATGGGCCAATTATCAGACCGAGAAGGATAGGGCTTGTTGGGAGGGTGTGGACGACGAGATGGAGGAAGAAATCTATGGGAAAGGTTTTCCGCATGTCGACTGGTGGCTGCCGTACTTCGAAGAGCGATTCTCATCCCACGAAGAATTTGAGATCGTATGGAAAGGTATGTTTTCCCATCTCCTTTTTGATGATACTAACGATATGTGTGTTGACAGAATTTTGTGAGGACTACCTTGAGGTTGAGGATCCTCGCCGCGCTCGCCACAAGAGGCCAAAGAAGAGCAAGCCCCCAAAGCGCGAAGAAACCCCTGCTCCTTCTGCGGATGAAGACGCCTACTGTTCAGAGCCGGACCCTCTCTCGGATCTCTCTTCACTTCCAGCCAGTCCTGAGCCAAAGAAAAGGCAGAAGCTAGACAAGGTGCGTGTCTAGCTAGTATGATTTTATTTTATCTTACCCAGTGGCAGCAGAATACACAAGGCCGCGGCCAATCCACCCACGGATCTGGAGGCGAGCGCCGCAAAAGTACCCGAACCCGACAAGCAAGGCTTGCAAAAAAATCCAGTTAGTGGCTACGCACGTCAATGACGCACCTTCTTTCCTCTTTCTTTTATCTCTTGGACACCCATCCGAATTCTTTTATTGTTATATATATGTACCAGTGACCTCCCTCGTCTTGTTGAGCCTGTATTTGTGGTGTTACCCCCTCCTGTATCCTTTGATTTGTGCTACCCTTTCCTGCGCCCCTTACCTTTACCTTGTAGCATACATACTGTTTCCTTAGGCGAACTCCCCTGTAGTTTTGTATGGGCTTATTGAATGAATTCCATGGATTTATCATGATCATGTATTTTCCTGGGCAAATGCAGTAAAATAATGGGCACAGGTGGTGTACATTACCTGGGAGAACAGGGTGACACCCAGGTAATACTCAGCACTAGACCATGTAAGTTCTTCTAAACCCCTTGTAAGAACACAGGGCAGGTTTCCAGTCAAGGACATGGAAATTCCCTGGTTATATTTGACAAGCTTGACCCAGGTAATGTGGCCATTTTCTCAGCTACATCACCTGGGTAGTGCATGGGCCCAACCCCTGGGCAGTCTTGTGGCTACCACTGGAAGATCCCTGGTTTCATCCCTGGTTTCCCCTGAGGATGCCTATGGGTTAGCACCGCAATATGCCCAGGGGATGGCCACTTAACACCCAGGGAATGTCCCTGGGCAGGCGTCTCATAGTGAGTGGCTCAATTGCCAACTGATAATTTTTGAAGGGCATGCATATGAACCTGCATGTCATTCAATGGTTTTGTCCTGGAATCAGAAATCAGATGGGGTTGCCCAGAATGACATAATGAGACATACTATCACTGTTGGGCTCTCTCTAATTCATCCTTGGCCTCCAGCTTACCCTTTTTCTACTACAAACTTCCAGGCCAGGTTTTTTCCCTGGCAGACAAATCTGGTCCTTCCAGAGCAACTCTCTGACTATTCCAGAGTTCTTTTCTGGAAAGACCACAACAGGACCTGGAGTGTCCAGAAATGCCCTGACAGGGAAAATCTTGGGGCAATCTCCATCAAAATTTCCAAAACCCTGGACAATTTTTTCCCTGGATTTTCTATGGAAATCCCATGCATGTATTTTTGAGGTTGATTAGCATCAGGAAACCGACAATTTGCTTTGAAGCTTCTGACCTTTTTTGGGCTAGCCCCCCTTTTTGCCCAAATCCCCCTTAGCTTGCCAGCTTCTGACTTCTGAACGTTTCCACGCATTTTTGTGTGCGAGAGCGCTTGCATAAGCAAGGAAGCAAAGTGTAGGTTTACTGATTAGTAGTGAGCTCATGGTATTACCTGTCATACTACCTGTCACTGGGAATGCCCTCCTGACAAATTGGGTCCCCATTTCAGCACCTTCCATGTCAAAACCACCAATTGCATGATTGGAGTCCCTTTCTATTGTCCTCTGAAATGAAACTTGACTTGCTTCTCAGTATGTTGGTGCAAGACCCACTTTTTTCGGCAGCTATTCAGTCAAAAACCAGATCCTGTGCAGGGTTACCAACCAGGGACAACAACCAAAGCTACTGCAACAACATCCTACACTTTCACCTTTATGTTTTTGATCTGTGTCCCTGGCAGTTCACATACCTCTCTGGTAGATAATACACCCCACAGGAGATTGTCCTCAAAGAGTATGTCCCAGAGGAGTCTAACCTCCAAATTTTTGGCTCATCAGAGCAGTGCACCCTCCAAGTGATCCTTGAGATGCTGGAGGGTGGGGCAGAGGAAGAATGGGTAACCTACAATAGTAGGCATATGGCAGCAGTCTAGAAGTCCATCATCTGGGAAGGGGATTTTTTGTGGAAATGCCAGTTCTGTAGGGAGAGCCTGAGGAGTCCAAATTACAAAAAACCAACACAGGCAAGGCAAGCTGCAAATGATGTCAAGGACTGCATGTATAAACCTGGAGACAAGCTCTTGTTGTTCAGGTCTGGGATGCAGGACTGGAAATGTTGTCAGTGCAACACTAGTGGAATCAAGAGGAGCAGTGGACATAAACATCTGAGCTCCCTGAGATGCTTGGCTGGTAAGGATAGAAATGGAAAGGAGGGAGCCAATAGCACATGATGAAGATATAGCCACCTTTGTATTGAGTCTGGTTGTATCTCATTGTAGAATTTTCCACACATTTGAGAAAGCTTGTTGTGTGAGGTGCTTAAGCTTACCGCAAAGTCTGTACTGTACAATTGCCATTATTCAGCGATAAAATAGGCCCATTATCAATATGTGACTTGTGGTCAGCAGGCTGTCGCTTTGCGTGGCATGTTCTGAGGCCTCTATGACAGGACGGGAAAAGCAAGAAGATCTCACAATCACGTTGTACGAAACAGGACGATAAGCTTGGCGTGTTGGGACCTTGGGGTACAAGTACCCGAGGCTTTAGAGGCCTCAGAATAAGGGGATGATCAATACCAAAGTGCCAAGGTGTTTTGGAGTCTTATAGCTTTGAGCTTCAAGCTCTTGAAAGCTGCTTCTGTTTGTACATTGTATTTTGGGACCCTTGTATTTTTTTTTGGGCTCCAGCCAAGGTTGTGGGAGCCTTCAGGACTCTTCACTTGGCACCACCCAGAAAGCCCATTTTCAACCAAGGCTGATTCTGGCATTTGTGGTTCAACTGTGACTTGAATCCATTTCCTGTCCATTTTGAAAGCCTCCCAGGTAATGTACATGGATTTTCTAGGAGATTAACATGGTAGTTGAGGTCTCCTTTGAACCCATTCTAAAAGTAAGTTGCCCAGCACCAGGACTACTGGACTATAAGCACCTCAACATCCTTCTCTTGTACTCCATCTATTGTGTCAGTGAATGGTATGTTGGTGGAGTATTGTCCTGTGTTGACACTCATACCAATATCACTCTTAGCAACCTTCAAAGGGCAGACTGTGATCCATGCCCGTGTCAAGTCAGCTGACCAGGCTGCTCAGTTTGTCTATGCATGGAACATTGGTCCCATTACTCACTGGACAAAAGGGTCATAGGAAGTCTGGGCTAGTCACATTGAGAAGTATGATCAAGCTTTCTTCCAACTCTGCCAGATGCTCTTTAGAATTCTAGGGCAGGAGAATCCTTTGCTACAACAATTTCACCACAGCCTGAGATAGTGTGTTGTAATTCCGAACAACTATGCATGCTGAAGTTCAATAATGAGTTGTGCTTCAACTTTAAGCTTTCCCAACGGTTGAGGTGCTCTTGACAACTTACAACAGCTAATCACAGAATTGGCCCCTCCATGCATCGTTTCTCTTTTCAGTTGTCGTTTGATTAATTAAGATAATCCAGAGGCTCACGGATGGCACTTGATTGTATCTAGTCTAATACATCCATATCCATAATAATTGTCTCTCAGTCTCAACATAGCATGATTAGCGATTAGACATGAATTGACCGAAAAGCCTGCACTCAAGGTTAACCGCAGCGACCGTCACAGACCTGTGGCGAGTGGCCAATGCTGCGCACAGCAAAGGCTGAGGCATTTTGCATGGCTCTTACCTTCCCCTCGTCTGCTCCTCTATCTCACTTTACACTTGCATCATTACTACCTCCATCTAACCTAAACATCTCCCAGCTAGAGCCGAAGACAGCCACAGGTCCATGCATGCAGTGCCTGGTACTGGTACAACAATGGAGAGGAAAGCGGCAGTTCAAAGCGACTGGCAACGGGTGAGGACCCAAATTTGAGGGATCCCTAGTCTTCGGGGGGATCAACAGTAAGATAGGGCCGGAAATTGACCCAAAAGTTGTGGACAAAGGTCACCCGCCGGCCCCACCAGAACCTGAAGAGGCCCTGCCTCTCCAACCTTGGGGTTTTGGGCCCTAGTATCCTACCGAAAGTGCTACAGAAGCGGGGCCAGCTGCCAAGGGGACGTTTCGATCTTTATGCGGACCGAATCGGCCAGAATAGTGGGTACGAAAACGCTTCAGAATGGCCATTCGAGATCACACGAAGCTCGGCATATCAGGAGAGGGAAGGGGGGCCGTTCAACCTTGCCTTGGCCTTGGGCAACACTGGTCACTGACCTAGGGTAGTTTTCCAGGCTATATGGGATCACCAGAGCACGGCCAAAGCACCTGTTTGCCAGCATTGTTCATTGATTGAAGGACAGGAAGAAAAGAGAAACTCTGTGTTTCCGGCACGGACAACCCATGAGTGATAATTTCCATAATTACTACACGTCCGTGGGCCTAACTAGCACCCGAATTGATACCCCCAGGAGCCAATGAGCCGTCTTCGTCGCAGTCGTAATCGTGAAGCGAGACGACTCAGCTGCAGACTCGAACGACGAAATGTCATACTCCACTCCTAGCTCTCCTCCTTGATCTGGTTACAGTCATAGACGAAGACGCTTTCCGCCAAAGCTGATGCGTCTGGCTTAGGAGCAGTAACCTCGACGGACACCCCGAAGCTTTTCTCGATTGACGATGTCGTAACTGGGCCAATAGAACCTGTGCGGTAGGTAATGCCTTTGGATTGGAGAAGTTGTCGTGCAGCAGGTAAGGCAAATTTAGCTGTCGAAGGAGCGAAATATACTGTCCACCAAAAGCCTAGAGTGGAGTGTGTTTGTTAGAAAGAATTAGTGATTATCTCAACGGAGGCCCACCGTCGTTTGCGCTGGATAAAAGAGAGTCAACGGCTGTCTCCAGAAGACTTTCAAAGTCTGGGCGCTGACGTGTTTCATACGCTTGGAGTGCCTGAAAAGGAACTCCGTTCTTCGATAGAATCGATGCCACAGTATCCCGGTTCTTGTCTCCAGTCAAATACAGCAGTTTCCCCGCTTCTGAAGAGCGATGCTGGACTATGAAATTTCCAAGCTTCTCGCCTGTACCAGACGATTCACCCAAAGTCTGAACGGTGGTGAACCCATATTCTTGATAGCGTTGTTGGATTCCTTGCACAGCGGCGGCTGTTGCTTCCCCAACCACGTAGAAGGGGGTGCTGGACCAATACGCTATGGGACCCCCCTTGAATGCTGCTCGCGGATCGCAGAGTCAGATAGAGACCAACCTAGAGCAGGGATAGCATTTTTTGATGGTTCACGACATAGCTTTTCCAGGGCTTCTGCCAGGCTGTCGCAAGAACGCTTGCTAGTGATAACAACCCCTCGTAGGTCGTGCAGCCCTGCATTCACCAAGTGTTCGACCAAGAGATCGGTGTTCGTGGTCGTTGTCTGAAGGACTGGAACACATTTCGCCTTGTATCCCTTTTCTTGAAGCTTGTTTTCATAATCCTCGTCAACAGATGGCTCTTTGAATAGGAGAATCGGTCGAGACGTCATGGATGGTAGAGGGATTCAGGCGGTGGACTAGACAACGAATGTATCGATGGAATGATCCGAATAGGAGATGATGTCATCCGTCCGTATAAAGCCGACTACATATTGAAACCAAACTGTTTGCACGCGGTTCCGTGCACCCTGCCCGATACCTACGACGGCGCCCCTCCCTCATTCACTGGTTTTGCTGGTCCATCGCCAACCTCCAAATGTCGGCTTCAAAGAAGGATAAGCCACTGCACTCTCTGTAAGTACTAAACCAAATTGTGACTGAAAAAAAACTAATGAATCGTTCTGCTCAGCTTTGCAGGTGCAACAGCCGGTGCTATCGAGGCGTACGTGAAGCTCGATTTCTGAACGAAGATTGTGCCCATGAGCTCTGGAATGGCAGATTCGTCACATATCCCACCGAGTTTGTGAAGACGAGATCTCAGTTTGGGGGAAAGGTACGTCGCTCTGTCCACGAGGTCACGGGAGATTCCTAAGAGACGCCGTACCAGAAAGAAGGCCCAATAGCAATTATCAAGGATACAGTCAAGACACGCGGAATAACCGGCCTGTACTCTGGATGTATTGCCCTTGTGATTGGGAACTCGGCGAAGGCGGGGGTTCGGTTTCTAACTTATGACTACTTCAAGCACAAGCTGGCGGATTCTGAGGTGCGTGGTGCTTTCCCAGTGAACGAGGCCAAGATAGGCTCATGAATGTACAGGGTAAAATTAGTGCTCCACGAAGTCTCCTGGGTCAGTCCGTGCGTTTTGCCGCCCGTCTGACCCTGAATTCACGAAGAGACCTCTTTTCCAGCTGGTTTAGGAGCAGGCATGATGGAGGCAATATTCGCGGTGACACCTTCAGAAACGATCAAGTTCGTCAAATTGATATCTCCTAGTCATGGATCTCTAATTTCTGTATCTTAGGACGAAGCTCATTGACGATGCCAAACGCCCCAACCCACAGTACCGGGGCCTCGTACACGGAACTGCTTCGATAATCAAACAGGAGGGCATCTTTGGGATCTACCGAGGCCTTTTCCCTGTCGTACGTCTTTTGTTCAACATACGTGGCCAACGAGATTCATATTTCCTGTCAGATGATGCGTCAAGGAGCCAACTCTGCTGTTCGCTTCACCACTTATGCCACTCTTAAGCAACTCGTTCAGGGAACGGCCAGGCCAGGGCAGCCTCTGCCCTCTGCCATTACGTTTGGTATAGGTGGAATTGCAGGCCTTGTTACTGTTTATACTACCATGCCTCTCGAGTAAGAGTTCTGCTTCATCACGCAGAGTTTATTTGGCTGATTCGTGGCCAGCGTCATCAAAACAAGGATGCAAGCACTGGATGCCAGGGCTCAGTATCGCAATTCCTTCCACTGTGCTTATCGTATATTTACAGAGGAGGGGATCACGCGATTCTGGACTGGAACAACGCCTCGACTGGCACGTCTTGTGGTGCGTATCATCGAGTTTTACGGCGATTAATCACTAAAGCTCTTTGGCAGCTGAGCGGAGGTATTGTTTTTACAATCTACGAGAATATTATGAAGGTAATTAGATGAATGCGTACTATCTAATACTCGTACAATGCTGCATGTCCACTTGCCACGGTCGTTACTTTCGTTCTCCAAACACATGGCTGACATGGCGCAGAGTTTTTGGGGAATGGAAATGGATTCACAGATGCCGTTCGTTGCATGGCGGGAGCAGCAGGAAGCATTTTTCAAACTGTGGGTAACCTAGCCTCTTCCCCCCCNTCCCCTCGCGAGCGCGAGCCACAGGCGTGCGTCAACAAGCGCGGTTCAAAATTTGAAGGAAGTAGCAATGACAATAGCAGCGGGGAGATGAATATCGAAGTAGGCATTGTGGCGAACCCGTTTCCAGCCTGAAAAGCTTGGGGTTAAGGCCGCAGCCTTCGCTGAGGTAAGGATATAGGCGTCGGTAGCCGGAACGATGACCACTTGGTACCTTGTAAGCTGACTCCCTCCTGTACGCTCCATGTAACCTTCGAATCGATTTCCCCTGGCTGGGAATCACATAGAAGGACCCTCACCTTTGGGCGACGATTCATCTCCAAAAAAGGACACTTGTCGACTATATACGACAATGCGTCCACGCGTCCACTATAATGATCGACAAGCTAAAAATATTGAATACGGCATCGTATTCTACGATCCATCCGAGACATAACAGGTTACCGCGATCTTATGGCGTGGTATATAGAAACGAGAACCTTGGGCGGGGGTCTGTCGTCACTTTTCCACCAACAGCATCCTCACCGCGTCCTCGTACCCTCGTATACATCTAAACGATAGGCTTCAATGGCGTCGGCGACCCAGAAGCCCCTTCGCGTGGCGATTGTGTAAGTCCAGCTGCTATTCTTCACGATGGAGAGAGCGCGCCGTTGACGAGGTTTACGCTGCACAGCGGGGCGGGCATCGGTGGCCTGATGCTCACTATCGCCCTTCAGCATATGGACACGGCGAAAAAACTGGACATTCACGTCTATGAAGCCGCCTCCGCACTTGGCGAAATTGGTGCTGGCATCAACCTTTGGCTTAGGAGCTGGGAGATTATGAAGGCGATCGGTTTGGAAGAGACGTTCGTCAAGATGATGGATGAAGCGCCTACCGACGAATCTCGTTCGTATATTGCGACCTAGCTATCATGTTACTAACTAGCTCTCAGGTCTCGTCTTCCAGCTCAGGAAGAGCGACCAGCGCGAGGGCGAGGCTCTCAGCGACTTGATGATGAAAGGTATCGTCGTTCTCTCGAATATCGGATTCATCAGCTAACCCGCGGTCTCCTGTCCGCCCGCCCAGGAGGAACGATGCGATTTCACAGGGCGGAGCTCCAGAAGGCTCTTCTGGCCCGCGTAGGAGACTGTGTCTCGCTATCCCGCCGGCTTGTCGCGTACACCGAGTACGAGAACCATGTCGAATTGGAATTCCAAGACGGCTCTGTTGTCAATTGTGACGTTCTAATCGCAGCAGACGGAATCAGGTCTGTTGTGCGTAAACAGTTTATGAAGAGCCTCGCCAAGGGCACCTACATCGTGAATAGCGATCCGGTCTGGACTGGTACCTATGCGTATCGTGGCCTGTTGCCCCATGAAGCTATTGAGCGGGAGTTCCCTGGGCATCGGGCTAAAACGAATGCTGTGATAGTGCGTCTTCTCTTGCTCCGTCCCTTCAAATTCTTTTGACTGAGCGATGCGGTTGTCAGTATTGCGGAAAGTACAAGGTTAGCTTCACGTTCCTAGCATTGACGTCGACTTTCTGACGCTCCTCCTGTTCACAGCATCTTGTCGTCTATCCCCTATCCAACGGTCGCGACACGAATGTGGTGGCATTTTGCACGGATCCAGCACTTGAAGGCGCTGCGTGGAATGAAGTGCCTCCCACGAGTGCCACCCAAGATGAATTGCGGGCGCAGTATATTGGATGGGAAGACGAGGTCCAAGCGTTGATTAATGTGAGTCGATTGTAGTCACATTCAATTGAGTTCTGACGCTGTCATAGTGCATTGAAACGCCGACTAAATGGGCTATCAATAACCTCAACCCATTAGAGCGATTCGCGGCCCACCGTGTCTTCCTTGCTGGCGATTCAGTACGCTTGGCTTCCCTCTATGTCTTCGTCCAAATCTAATCTAATTGACTCCTCAGGCTCACGCTATGACACCTCATCAGGGTGCTGGAGCTGGACAGGCTATCGAGGTGACGCATGGTTCTTGATTAGAACGCTCTCGATGACTTAGCAATATCACACAGGACGCCTTCATCTTGGCCTCTCTTCTGACGGCTGAAGGTGCCAATCGCAAGAATATTCCGCGAATCGCCGAAGTCTACAACAAGATTCGCTGCCCAGCTGCCAACGCCGTTCTTATGGCATCTCGTGATCAGGGCAAATGGTGCGAGCTTGATCACCCGGAGCTTGAGGGTGTTAACGAGGGAGACTTTGTGCCCAAGGAAAAGCTGGAGGGTCTTTGTAGGGATATTTCGCAGGCTTGGGAGTGGGTCTGGAATACTTCGGCGGAGACTGATCGCCAGGAGGCGATCAGGATGTTGGGCGAGAAAGAGGCTGGAGGTTGTTCCATCATGTAGATTCATATCATCTCTCGCTCTAGTGCCCTATCCTTTCCTTTGTCAGTAATGCGTAGCGAGTATTCGGAAAGTCAAGTTTGCTTTTGCGGACCAAGACCCAACCGAGTCTTGAAGCTAAGCGCCGCCGCCACTGCATAGCCACCTTGACCCTCTTTCCAGCTTACCATCATGATTATCTCGAGTGCGTTCGAACCGTGTGTGCAATTGAGAAGGATTTGAGTTCACTTGAACGTCAGATTGCGTTTATATCTGACTCGCGTGATTTTCTCTAGTATTGAGGCCAGGTTGGTGAGAGCTTTCCTGTAATTAGGCTTGAGCATCGACGACTGATACACTAGGAGAACTTGAGAAGCCGTAGGCGTAGCTTCGTGTTAGATGGTATCTCGGTATGATCTCTTTCTAGCCATGTGGAATTGTGGTTCTAATCACAGTTAGTCAGTTGTGGTGGAAACTTGAAGAAGGCTGTTCTGCTGTTCTGGCATGCTGGATGCATGCTGCGCGGTTGCTGCCTCGGGTGTGAGAGTCCTTCAAGTGTCTTCCGGATCTGGCGCTACTACCCACGTCCAGTTGGATTGATGATGGGTGGATGGCTCCGGCACGTCGTTTCGAGTTTTCGTGGACGGATTCTGCCGACGTTAGTGCGAATGTTGTCAAGCTCGGACCCGTACCTGAACGAGGATGTCGGTTTGTCCATGAGTGAGACTTGTTAATAGCCGGGCATTCATTGACGACGAAATCCCTCAGGGATGGGGAGTAGCGAAGCTCGACCACTGTGATCCGGGAGAGAAAGCAAATCTGATTGAAACTCAGCGCTTCCTTGCATGATGATGGTAATCATCTCGAAGCAACGATCCTATAGCAGCTAGCCGTGCCGCCTCGACGTTTTTGGGTGAGCCACCTCGGCGTGATGTCGCCATAGCTTCTTCTTGAGTAGGTATACCAAGCTGATCGTGATCTCTCCTGGTTACAGATATAGCTTCCAGTAAGCTGAAAATAGAGTGGCCTCAGGCTTCTATAACGCCCAGGATTCTCAGGCTATGGAGACTACAGCTCCATGTCTCCGCACTGATCCAGCGACGAGGCTGTCGCGCTATTCATGAGCTTGCATGAACGCCGACGTACGCGGTTCCGCTCGACTTTGGGTTATTCTGCGTCAAATTCTTCATGACGTCGGCAGGTACACGTAGGTCATCTGCGGCGACCGTTATCGCTGGTGTATATCGTAAGGTGTTTCATTGAGTGTTCTCGTATCTGTCAAAACTGACACTCAGACCGTGGCAGGAGCCCACGCTCGCACACGAGGTTGAGCTCGAAGCAGTGAATCAATATGGCTTCCTTGGATCTTATCACCATCCGCTGGTGCGTGAATGATTGCTGTATCATCCTTCCAGCAAAAATTCCATTTCTTCGATCAAATTTTAGGTCAAGACATGTCAGTAGCCGTGTCAAGAAGACAGACATAAAACACAGCTCCCAAGGCACAATAACACGGTTGTCGCTCAGGATCGCGACGGGCCGCGCTGTGTGTGCGTGTGTTCTCCGGAGTTTGGTTGCCCGAATCCTAATGCGAGCTCCCCTTATAAATATCCGATTTGAGCAAGCAGAAAGGATCCTAGCACCTTTGTCTATCCTCATGATGATTCTACAAGACATATTCCAGTACATCACCGTTCGTTGCCAATTTATCAACGACGCTGCCCGTCACTTCGGGCATGCCCACGAATTATTTGCTGGACCCTCCCTTTCGAGCAAATTGACATCGGAAAAATCCACTCCTGCTGTCGTTGCTCCCAGATCGCCTCCAAAGAGGCAACTTGTGTGGCTCATAACAGGTATCAACTCTTTTCTGTAAGCTCTGTGCTGAGGATATTATTCTAATGGACCATAAACAGGAACCTCCTCAGGGTTTGGTCGTCGATTAGTGCGGGCAGCACTTCTTCGGGGGGACATGGTGATAGCGACTGTCCGTTCGCTGAGCACACCGGACCTTGACGACGACCCTCTTCCCTCACATCTGGAAAACAACCTGAAGAGGATAGAGCTTGATGTGACTGAGGGCGAGGACGCTCTAAGACTCAAAGTTGACACTGCAGCAGCTATTTGGGGAAAGATTGACGTTCTCGTAAACAATGCGGGTGATTCGAGCCGATCTTAATCACCTTAAGAACGTTGCTAACGTTTATTCTATAGGTCAAGGACTAGTTGGCCTCTCTGAAGAAGGGGGGNTAAGTGCTGCTTATTCCTGAAGCAACAAATTAAAAAANTTGACACTGATCTTAGATCGACGCTGTTCCGAAGAGCGTTTGATATCAATGTCTTTGGGCTAGTGGATATGACGACGGTCAGTCTACCTCACCTACGGAGAAGTCAAGGCTGCATTGTCAACATTGGCAGTCGCTCGGCTTGGAGAACTGAGTGTCTGGTGAGCGGCGCCTTGCTGAATTTCTGGTCGCTGAAGTGCTCATCTTCGCATCCGGTTTGTGCCTCCAGGGCGTCGGTGAGTAAAAACCCGTCATGGTCCCAGGATTGACCTGAAGATCCATCAGGACCTTATTCTGCGTCCAAGGCCGCTGTGCATGGTCAGTTCATTCTCTCGTTCCCCTGCCAGGTGCTCAAAACCCCTCAGCATTGTCCGAAACGCTGGCTACGGAGGTGGCCCCATTTAATGTTCGAGTGCTCCTGGTCGCTCCAGGTGCTTTTCGGACTGAGGGTATCCACTCTAAGCCCTTCTTTGGAGAACGACCTATTGCAGCCTACGACGGCGTCCGTCAGGTTACGGCACAGCGCTTCTCGTCAATATCTGGAACGCAAAAAGGAGATCCTGCCCGTGCTATGGAAGTTCTTGTTGACATTGTGAAAGGAGAGGGAGCCGCCGAAAATAAACCGTGGCCGTCACATCTGATTCTAGGAGACGATGCTATAGCAGATGTCAAGATGAAGTCGAATAGGTTGATGGCGACGGTAGATGAGTGGGAGGACGTTGGGCGGGCTGTATCGTTTGACACCCCGTATCACGAACCAGTACCATCAAAATCTCATTGAAAGTTGAAACGCGAAACCTCCGAGGTATTCTCACGACCCTTTTATGTTTTTCATGATTTCTTTCTAGGACTCGATTGTCAGACTAGATGTATATTAGGCCAGCTTCGAAGTGAACAAATGATCTATGTTGAGATTGTGGTATTTAACAGATTATAGGAGCGGTGGAAATTTTGTGTCAATCCTTTAGATAGATGCGGGAAGAGGCAGATCGAAGAGATCGACTTGGTAAATTAGTCGGCCAGGAAAAACCCGTGAATGTTCTAGACAAATGCAAAGCGATATGGAAATAATAAAAGCGACGCATAAGAGGCAAAGGTGGATTGTCACGCTTTTTCCAACCAAACCACCTCTCGAAGGGAGAGAAATGGCGATGCCTGCTATCCCCTCTAATTCATGAATGCTGATGGGACACTGTGCCATAGTCAAGTTGCCCTCGCTCGGGTTACTGGCGAGACTGAGAGCCTGAGCGACCTTGCCCATCTCTCTCCTAATAGCTCGACCGTAGCGCCTGTGTCTGCTTCACAATTATCTTAACTCTTGTAATCTCGGTTATACGGATCATACTACGACGATCAAATTCAAGTATAGAGATAGCTAGAGAGGGACAAAGTTCAGTTCAAGATGGGTAAGGGTCTGGCCCCACGCAGACATTGGTGCACAGGGAGGAGGGGCAACAAAATGAGATAAACGAGATATTGTGATCATAGCTTTGTCCGGCGACCTTCTGAGGCATCTCGAATATTTTAATTTATGAAGCCTATGATTATGTATTTTCGCTTATTACCTGCTTGACAGAGCGTAACTTAGGCAAGGTTCCTAGACAGGTAGCTCCCAACCAATTGTTGGACACGCTCGGACTCGCGCCCCCGGATTCGAGCCTTCTTTCGCCATCCACCTTGTGTTCCCACTCCTCATACAAGGTTCTGCCGGCCTTGCAGGATACTCACGGTGTCTTAATATTATGCTTCAACTGGAGTTCTCAGCTATTTTTCCCTTTGTTTCTCGGTGCGGCGCTCGTCGATAATGACAAGCAATGCTGCCAAAGTGGTCCGTGGTCACCGAACGAAGGTAAAAGGCAACGTACGGACACTAACACAGGCTACTCATGGCATCCTGTTATTTTTCGTGTGGTTGCTTCGCTATCAACCGGCACGGTAGACAGATTTAAACGAATTCACCGGATGTCGATAACGTGCGAGAGATCGGTATTGGCCGCTTCAAAGCTTATGCTTTGACGGTGGGCCTGCTGTCAACCCTCTCCGAGAAGCCGGAAGTTCGAATCCTATCTGAGACAATTTTACGAGTACTCTCGTTATGAGTGAATCCACGTGTACATTCACTCTGCTCGTATTTCGGAGCAATCTGCTTTTTCCCTTGTCTTGAGGCTCAGAAGCTGAGCGCTGAAGGCAGAATGAATTGACGATCACTTTCATATCTCATTGAGGCGAGCCTAAACCGACCTTGATCTCAATCTTTCTGTTGCCTTAAAACGGTCTGTGTCAGGCACGTACAACGGATTTTAGCCCAAATAATGGCAAGAAAATAAGTCCTCCATTTTTACGCTGGGTCCTTGAGCTGACGACAGCTAAGAGTGTTTCAGCGGTCCGCCTTGTTCTTATGTTTCTGCGTGTTCGCCCCTTCATGGCCAGAGACCCCGGAACATGACTATCAGAACAAGGTGACCCATCTGAATCATCTCTAGACGGGCATACAAAGCCTACAGCTCGAGAAGCCCTTCATTCGACTCCCTCCTTTCCAAACTCAACGCTCTACCAGCGATAATTCACGTACTCCTCGGAATTCTTTCTTTCCACACCGCTCATCATCATGAGCACTAACATTATTAATAATGCCCCAAAGAATAGCCTCGTCGGGGGGTGGTGGTGGACTGTCTTTATTTTAGGTCTCCCCACCTGGGGGCTTTCAGTCGCATCCATTGGAGTCGGTGAGCATGAACATGTCCATTCTTCGTCCATATTTTATTACTTATACGCGCCTCATCGTCC
>JANBPK010001390.1:0-16450 GCA_027579435.1 Candolleomyces eurysporus | reverse complement strand
TCCTCATCTTGGTCCTTCTCAGAGCCTTCATTCACAACCCGAAGTCGAAGACCATAATCAAAGATGAGTTGAGTCAAGATGGATTCCATTCCAACGATAGTACGGTTCATCCTTGCGACATAATAGTGGTATCCCATGGAGCCAAGGATGGGCACGAAGAAAAGACAGACGATCCAGAACCAAGGCCGAACGGTGGTTTTGTCAGTTCGACCCGACTCGAGAAGGCTTATGGGAATTCTTGAGCAATGTTTGGGGCGATGGAAGAGGTAGAAGAGCTTACACCAACAGCCGGTTGATTGCCACAGGCGCCGCAAATTGGCTAAGTGTATAGACTGTCACAGAGAGAACACAGACAAAGTAGTCGTATGCTGGGCAAAATCAAGGATCATGAGTAGGAAGGGCTGATACGACAACTGGATGGATTTACCAAACAGTCGTAGGAGGTTCAAGCCAATATGGCGCCCTTTTCGAAAATTGGCGGGATCTACCTTCTGCAGTGGGGTCAGGTTTAAAGTGAAAGGGCGGGTGCGATCCAAGACGAACAGAAAGCGAATATTTGGCAAGGTTCTCTGCCTGGTTATAGTCTGCGATCGGGGGNCATCTCGGCTGGGGTGAGGTGCGGCAGTTTGTTCGCGATACTGATGGTTGGACTGAGGTAGCTGTAAATACCGCAAGAAAGGATAGAAGCCGTCTGTTCAGGGTACGGCTGCTCCGCAGGGTGCTGAGCCATCTAGGTCAATTGGTGTTGCTGTCAAAAAACAAAGTACACGATACCTCGGGGTCCACTGGTCGGTAGATGCTGGGAATGCAGACCGGAACGACCAAAGCCGTCAAGAACAAAGCACCAATCTTCGCCCAAAGCAACCAGCCTTCTGCATCATCCAAAGGTTCATTCGAAAAAGTTGCAAGCGGCCACACATCACGGTAAGCGTAGACTGCCAGTTCAGAGAATAGAATCAGCGTGCTGTGGCAGCTTGTCCAGCGCCAGCTTGGTGTCGAGATAGACAAAAGCGAAAGGACGAAGGCCCAGGCCTGAATATCAAAGCATTAGCGTAGCCCGACCTCTGATTTGCTCCAAACTCACATTTGACAGCAGCAAGAACTTGGACGTGTATCGTTCAAACACCGTGCCTTCATTGGTGAGGGCCTTCAGGACAGAAGGTACTGAAAGTCCCACCAACGCTGTGCACCCCAACACCCTTGCAAACTTCCACAGGAATCGTTCGGTTCCTCCGCTTCCAGCAATCACACCCCATTCCTTTTCCACCCCGTTGGACCCGTCTTGGTCCTGTTCCTGGTCTTGTCTCTCTTGTTTTGAAGCAAANGTGCGAGCTGACACGCGAGATGAGGTAGCCAACTGAGAGCAGAGCGAGCGCAGCTGGTATCGAAAAGAAGCACTGGCTACTGTAAAGCTGGTCAGGACTCACAATACGTCTTTGGTAGTGACACTCACTCCAAGGTTTGTCCCAGACCGCCCAAAAGCAAGCCGGTACTGTAAGACTTCCCGCTAGTAATAATATTGATACAACGTTCAGCGTCTTCGTGTGCCTCCGATACACCACTCACTCTACTCCGACCTGCCAGTTGTGGAAGGGGGTTTGTGTTTGGTCATCTGCAAACGATTTGTTCAGCCAGCGTGATACCGGTACTTCCATGGCTTTGTCGCGACGCCTTCACCGCGTCGAGTTGGCTGTTATCTGCGTGGAGGGTTTTGCGCTCCAATCGCAACGTCGTTGAGCAGGGATAGTGGAGCTTCAGTTATACGTCCCGAGTGTTGGAATATAAATCGTGTATGTGATTGATGAAAAGCTTGTGCTTCTGTACGTATGTCAGAATAAAGGGAGCAAACGACGCTTCCAAGCTTCCACCGCATTATGTACGATGATACGTCGCGTGCCTAAAATTAGAAAGCCCCTACCCAACCGAGAGCAGAGCAAGCACAGTTGGTATCAAAAAGAAGCACTGGCTTCTGTAAAGCTGGTCAGGACTCACAGGACGTCGTGGTTACTAGGGACACTCACTTCAAGCTTTCACCCAGGCCGTCTAAAATCAAGCCAGTGCTGTGTTGAAACTGCTCGCTACAGGGAGTTCAGCGTCGGGCCGTGCCTCTCCGATACACCACTCACTCTACTTCGACTTGCCAGTTGTCGTGTAGGGGTGTTTGACCATCTACAAACGATTCATTCAGCCAGAAAGATGTAGGCTCGTCCATGGCGTTATCGCGACGCGGTCCTGGCGTCAAGTTGATTAGTTATCTACTTACGACTTGGAGAGCTTTCTGGTGGAAGGTGGTTGAGTGGGGATTGGTTGAGCAGCTTGAGCTTGATTTGCTCGAGCTAAAAGAGCCACGGTGCCGAGTGTTGAACTTCATCTAAACCTTGATGAGACACATATCATGTACGCGACAAGAGCTCGCGCCTTCCACCCCATCTTGCTGCACTTGAGGTTCCCGGATCCTTGACGTTCAATATTCAATTTCGAAGCTCGTTTTTAGGTCACAATCAGGAAAACAACAGCCAGCATCCAACAAATGCATAAGCATTGAGAATTCTCGGTGGTGAACTCGACGGTACTTTCCCGGTCTGGCGACCCACGACGACCTACCCATCGTGGAGAATCATCGAGCTGCGGAGCGCATAGCAAGTTCTTTGATATCTCGGGTTACACAGGATCAACTATCCATATGATTCGACCTCAGGCCAATGGAAGGACAAACAGATGCGAACACATCGCACATCACCCTTCGATATCATGAATAGCACCCCAGATGGCCCCTCGCTGAAGAGTTGCGGAGAGTCCACCTCGAAAGTAACCAATTGCACCTAGACTCCTCACACCGGAGCACTCGCTGGCCTCGGGAACCCGGCGGAATATCCGGGTCGCGTTCCGACGAACTGCAGTCGATTCAGGCACGCGGTGCTGAAGATACGACAAAGTTATCAGTTTCTGTTCAATTGAAGCATCTGCAAATTGGAACGCATGAACTCTTCTAAAGCGACCAGCAACCTTGGGGAATATTCGATTTCACCCTAATAACATTGCAGGGTCGTAATGCGTCAAGGCTTTGCCACTCTTCCTCGATCCCGGTAGCTCGGACGAACATGAGGACAAGGGTGAGTAGTGGCTTGTAATGAAGTAGTAGGTAGCAAAAATTGAACATTTTGCAGCATTGTTGACATTGCAACGGCAAGCCCCAGTTACATGGCTTATCGCTACCATCCGTTTACATGTGTGGTCCAAATGAATGAGGTATGCATCAGCCGGACTAGCGGAGCATCGCAGGCTCGGAATAGACCGACAGGCAGGCACCGACTTCCTCCAGCAGAGTAAGAAATGCGACCGCTGTCTGAGTTGCACTGGGCCGAGGCGAGTTGAGGAGCGGCAATAGTAACGCCCAGAATGCGCGGTAGGAAGGAAATGCCAGCAATTCAACCATTGAGACACGGAAGCTCGAATTGGCAGGGGATTGGTCAAGAAAAAAACGCAGCAGAAGCCCAATGTACGCAGAGAAAATCCCCGTTGATCGAGGCAAAGGGTATAAAGGGAGGGTATGAACACAATCGCAGGTCGGCACGTACTTCAGTGCCGCTTGGCCATTCTCCCTAAGGGTAGCAGAATCCCTCTCTAGCGGCGTCGCCATTCGGCCCTTGTCTGCTCTCCGCAATTGCCGATGCCCCATCAATAGCCCCCGCAAGGCGTCATACAGCAGTGACAGCGCGCGGGTAGCGGTGGTGGTCTGGCAGTTGGAGCCTGAGGACTATGCATGAGTGTGGGTAACAGGGCAAGTATTCGCGTTGCTGACCTGAGTGCCTGCAGACGATCAAGGCAGCCCCCCGCAGCTCAAATTTGAGGTATGCCCCACCAAACTGGAAGAAAAGAAGGCCTCGATTGAAAAGGACATCGAGGGCAAGGCAAGCAGGAAGATGTGCGAAGACCTATGGGTAAGATCTAGCTGCACATGCCCTGGTGAAGGGAGCGAGCAGACCGAAGCTCCTCGTAGTGCCAGAGTGGATGTTTGTATTTGGCAAAATCATTCAATGCAAACATGCTCAGATACTCTCAGACGCGGTATTCACGACATATTCCTAGTAGGTCACTCGCATCTGGATACGACATGGCTGAAGACGCGCAACCACCCGCTTTCGAGCCAATCAGCACCGTCCAGCTCGCGTCTCAAAAGAACAGCAAAATCCTGAGCATCTCGGTGTACTCAGGTCGAGGTGCGCTCAATACGACATCCGCATTTCCATACAAACCGAAGACAAGCCTGTAACGATGCTCTACAAAAGGCTATCACACCGGACACTGGGGAGGCGAGTCTATTCATCGAGTACCAGATTCCGGCATCGTCTAATCTTATGTTGTAATCTAGGACTGGGCCGACGTACTAATTACTTTAGAAGCAGCAGCACCGTCATTCGGAGTCGATATACCCGAGCTCAGTCCATGGAACCCTTCTTTCTATCGACCTGTTCTCAAGAAAAGACAAGGATTTGATGGGGCGGGTCCGTTCTTCGCCCACAGCTCAACCTTGGGGGGATGCCAGCGGTGAATGGAGCCATGGCCATGGCCACTTTCAGCAGACCTAAAGCAGATTCGCTCAGAGAAAGTAGCTCTGCCGACGCCATCAAGCACCGCGGCTTGGAGGTCTCAAGCAAAGGGAATATTACCGCCACGTTCAGCGTTCCTGGCCTCATGACCATTCCGAGCGACAACGTTGCCCACAAGGTGACTATTGTCAAGTTATTCTCTGGACGCCACGATGGAGTGTGTTTCGGTTCCTAAGAGGGATGCCAAGTTCACCTCAAGGTGTGTCGACCTTCTCTGTTAATACCTGTGCTGTCATTCTGATCGGTTCGTTCTAGGCGGTCGTAAAGAATGCCTCTGAATACACGCTTCTTCGAGGACCAGCAAGCGTGTACGTTGATGGCAGCTTCATATCCCGTTCAGATGTCCCCCTGTTAGTCCAGAAGAGACGTTTGACTGTCCTCTTGGGTGAGTCGTCACATTCTTATGCCGTCCGAACATTCATTCACGTCCATTCGCTCTAGATTAGACCTTCGATTCGCGTCACCTACCACCCGCTCGCAAAGAAGCTCTCCCAGTCCGGATTCATGTTCATGTCCAGGACTCGCAACTACGTCTTTAGCCAACGCATCACTGTACACAATACAAAGTCTTTGGCTATCGACAACCTTGCCATCGTGGACTAAATCCCAGTCCCAGAGGAATGTTCTATCACTGTCAAGCTACTCTCTTCTCGGCTCTCCCTGCCATACCTCTCGGCAACTGGCACGGCTTCATCAAACCCGTTCCTGAAGGATACAAAGGAGGATAAGCTTGGAGTTCGAGTTCCTTTGCCAGTCAAAGCTAGTCACGGTGTGGTGGCTCAGTAGGACGGTGGGAATTCGGATGATGGGGTGGAGAATTTGGGGAAGAATGGGAAACTCAACTGGGTCTGTTCCTCACCATCACAAGGCAAGATTACCCTTGCTCTGCAGTGGGAGGTATCCGCACCACTCAGCTCCGTCGACATCTTGTGCATATCCTGATTTATGAATTTACTCTTTCTCTTTTCTCGATATGTTCCTGGAGCGCAATGGATTGAGTGAATTGAAAACGTGGTTGAGGACCTGACCCATCGCTGATCCGCCGTTCCTTGAAAATACATAAAAATAGGATGACTCGATAGAAAATGGTTGAAAGGTTATGTGCAGTGCAGATGCAGAAAGGTAGCGACGAAATGCAGCAGCGAGCGTGCGGGCCAGCCCACCCAGCATATGCGACATCACGCATCCTACCCGCCGTTTCTCTTGCCCACCGCCGGCTCACCCACTGGCAGCCAACCATCCAACTCGAGTCGTCTTAAACCGCCAATCAGCATTGCTCAATCCGTAAAAGCTTGGTGCTAAGCTAAGGCTCAAATTCACCTGCGATGAGATGTGTGGCTTGTGGGCTCGATGAGTGCTGGACTCGAGGTCGAAGCTTTCGATATGATGGTGGAAGGGTGGGCGAAGGCGAATGTGAATGGATCGTGACCACTGGTCCATATCCTTTAGGTGCCTGTGCGTCATCCATTGCTTTCCCTACGTTGCTGGCCATACTAATATTGTTTCGTAGACTGTCTCCTACCATGCTCTGTCGTGGCATTGTGCCCGAAATGTCACCTGCCCGGAGATTGCGGTGCACTGCAGTGGCAGATGAATTCATGTCCTGGCTCATCTTACCCTTTTCATCAAGACGGCATCACAAACCTTAACATGTAACAGCTTGTTAGCGCATAAGGACTACGACTGCCTGTGGTGCATGAACGCCTCGTGCCCTTCACACCTTTCCTCCTGCACTCACCCCGACACCGATGCCGAAGGGGGACGTCAACGCTGGCTCCAATCCCCATTCCTATCATCCATACCCGTCACCGTCCAGCAGTCGTAGGGATGGTGAGAATGTCCCTGGTAGTCGAATCGGAGCGCCAAGGACAGCATCAGCCATCCAAATCTCTCAACATCGACAATCTTCCTCCCGACAGACTGAAGGCGGAGCACGTCTCGGGGAAAGTAGCAGTGGCCTGACGGTTGGGCCATTGCTGTACAACGCATACCCTCTACCCCCACAAGCTCATCCCCCACACGTACATTCGGGCGCGGAACCGGTCTCTACTCAATCCTATCCCTGGGGTTGGACGAACTATATCACCACTGAAGGCTCTACATCACTGCTACTACCACCACTACGACCACCACCGCCACAAGAAGCACCATCCACGATCAATGTTGCACCTCAGCACCAGTGGCCTGCCGACAATACTAGAGCATGGTGGGAGAATGGGCAGAACGTCGGACCATGGCTGTACAATGTACCGCTTCCGCCACCATCCTCCGTGTCTCTCCATGCACCCTTGCAGGCCGGACCGTCCTCTCTCCCGCCGTCGGTACCCATGATTCAGGATGCTTCGCCAAGCCATTCTTTCTTCCAAGGTGCAAATAATTTTCAAATGAGGGACGTACAGTTTATCATGAAAGGCCCGTCAGATAATGGTGTGTGCCTGAATCTTACTTCCTCGACGATGAAATACTGACAGTTTCTGTGTCAGAACAATGGCGGTTCAATGGACTCCCAAGGCATCCGGATGCAAGCGGGAAACAGCCTGAATACCTACCTAACAGCCGGAAGCCAGATGTTGAGCAGTCATTGGACTGGATCTCAAGTTTGACGGACCTCGTCTTGTGTATTTATGGGCCTGCCGGTATCGGGAAATCCACGCTTGTTCGCCACCTTTTGGACAAGCTTCGGTCAGTTGGTCGGTTGGGTGCTTCGGTCTTCCTGGGTGCCTTTCCAACCGATACGACAGCGCCAGAGACGGTAATCAAGACGTTGGCCCACGAGCTAGGCAATATCCATCCTCGAGCAATACCGAAGATCGTGGAAGCGATGAACCAGTGTCACGCCACCTCGTTGGAGAACCATCTCGAGGGGTACATCCTCGAACCGGCACGATCGCTCAACCACCCGCACCCACTCATCATCATTGTCGATGCCATTGACGAATGGAAAAATCACCCAGTATTTATCAAGGCCCTCGCTCATCTCAATTCGGAGACCGCTATTGTCAAGTTTATCATCACGAGTCGCTTGAACCCGTGCACTTCCCGCTTACCCGATATCGAGAAGATCGCCATGCACACGCACCCTCTTCTTCCTATCTCAATCGACACCATGAAAGTCTATTTCGACAAGCATCTGGAGACCGTTCCGTGGGTGGATGGGCGGAGGGCAAGTGCTGCGGACGTCAACAAGCTCGCCAACCTATCCGGTGGTCTACCTGTATGGGCATCGACAGTGATCTCGTTGCTTTCGGAGCAATTCAGTGAGTCCCCGCCCCACGAGATTCTCTCTGGGATCCTTGCAAGGCAGCAGGTCGGCGGCAGTGAAGGACTGGCCGAGCTGTATCGCGACGCCCTCTTGCGCCTGTTCCTCTCCCCGGATGCCCAAAGATATTTCCGATTGTATCTGGGAGCCGCGCTCGTCCTCCAAGAGCCACTTTCCCTGTCCGAGTTCTCAAAACTCGTCGGAATGCCTCCCCATCTTGTAAAAAACATCCATTCCGCCCTCTCCGCAATTCAGACACGATCACCACATGGCTCAGAGGACACAGTCCACCCAGCATCCACCCGTTTCCATCTATCGTTCCTCGAATATGTCCAGGCCATACCAGCGGAAAATACTTTCGCAATCTCGGCTTTCGACTCTCACTCGGCAGTGGGGCTGACCTGTCTCAACCAGATCGCCACCCTTCCACTTGTGTCGTCAGCCCAGACCCCTGGATTTTCACTTCACGGCCTCCAAGGCTATGCTACCAAGTACTGGCCATTCCATGTTTCACACGGAACGAACCGGTCGCATGATGAATGGGCAAAAACCGTGCATTGTTCAACGTTGCTCGCCATCCCCGTTGATGCACAACAGCGATGGGCGACACTGTTTCTCAACACATTGTTTCCGGAGGCAGAGGAGGTGATGGCGGTGGAGGAGCAGGATATGACATCCATTCTCATGGATATTGGCAACAATCTAAGGAAAGATAGTGATCACTGGGCGTTTGAAGTGGCGTGTTTAGAGGTTGCTGTGCGACTAGGGAGTGGTTGTGACGATGCCTGGTGCAAACTCGGACTGTGCTACTATGGAATGGGTAAGAGAACCGGTAGTCCCAAGATGTTTGAGGAAGCGGTGTTGGGTTATCGGCGTACACTGGAACTCCAGCCAGCGTCTCATCCAGATCGATCCCAGACTCTGACCTATCTTGGTAACGCGCTCTGGTTACTCTATGGATGCAATGGCGACATCAGTGTCCTGAACGAGGGCATTTCGCACCATCGTGACACGCTTGCGCTCCGGCCAGTACCCCATCCAGACCGGTCGGCGTCGCTCAACAATCTTGGGATCGCACTCTGGACTCTYCATGAGCACAATGGAAACACCAATGCCCTGAACGAGAGCATTTTGCATCTTCGTGACGCGCTTGCGCTCCGGCCAGCACCCCATCCAGACCGGTCGATGTCGCTCAACGACCTTACAATCGGGCTTCTAGTTCAGCATGAACATAATGGAGAAATTCAGATTCTTGATGAAGCAATAGACCTTTGTCACGAGCTTCTTGTTCTCCATCCTTCTGGGCACCGATATCGCGCTTCGGATCTTCGAATGCTTGTAAAGCGTTTAGAGAAGCGTTTTGCGATCACTGGAGATGAAGCGGACCGTGCAGAAATTCAAGTTTTGCAACGAGAACTTGACGAATAAGAATCTGGCGGGGAGATCAATGAATCAGGGATGCAAGATGATAACTAGAAAGAGGACTCGGATGCGGACGGATTGTAGCTGTCTTGTTCTCCTTCTGCCAGGGACATGGGTCATTCGAATGTCTTATCTACCCGACCATATACTTAAACTTCCACGACAATTCGGCCATTCGCTTGTTGTTTATAGTACTTGAAGCCCAATGAATAAGCTGCCAGTGTACAAGTATTCTACTCCATCTCATGGACCTTGCGGTTCAGTGAGAGTATGAACAAGAGGGACGTGGATCTCTCAAGAGGAAGATGGCTTACCGAGGGGTGCTCCGCGCTAGGAGCGCAGGTCCTCGTATCAGGTGGGCCCTCATAAACCACGAAAATCGACGTTGCAGTTTAATTCTCGCTACTAGCAGGTGATACTGTCAGAAACACCAAGGTCATTCTGTCTGTATCCCTGCATCCCCAAGCTCTCTATGGTGGGTCACGATCATTTGGAGCCTTCCCTAAGCATTCATAAGATCCCCCCATTCTCCCTTCTCCTTCCATCGCCCCCTTCATAGAAGATACACGGTGTCTCAGCGGGTCATGTGGGATTGTTGAGGATAGAAGATGATGTCGGTTAGATAGCGGCAATGGGTTAGACAGAGGAAGCCTAGGAGGCAGCCGTCACCGATGGTCAATTCCCTTGCCCTCCAGAATCCCTGCTTCTTGTCGCCGGCAGGTATCCTCCGGTGTCCCCACTTCTCCTGACCACCCAACGCACCGTAGTTGGATCGAGAGCCGCTGGTCGTCAGCATAGGCTATTAAGAAAGGTAAATAAGCTATTCAAAACGATGCTAAAACGTGTCAACTCACCGATGGACCACTCCTCAAGCATAGAACGAGCCGGTGCGCTAGATGATGTGGAGATGGGTCGGTTGAGATGAGTGAGAGGTGAGTGACTCTAGAAAGCATACATTCTTCCTCGCAATCCCGCAAATAATCGAGACTGACCATGATTTTTTTATTTTCCAAGCAAATCAAACTTCCGGTTGTCGCCAGTTAGTAGATGCGTGTATCGCTGCTCAATGAGTAGCCCGAGCTGCAGCGTGCTCATGACATTTTTCCTTTGTGGAAAAGACTCAGAGGATCGTACTTGACATGCAAAAGGTCAGTAATTGGGAATTGGTACTCACCTCCGTCCACCTCAATGAGGCCTTGTGCGTTCTGAGGCTTGGCCTTGCGTCATGGGGTGCGAGGCCCAGCCGTCAGAAAGTGTCAGTAACCTCCCAGATTCATACTACAGAACGAATCTACAGGCTCACCCTGTGTTCGACTATAGATCGCTCTCTTTGCTACTACTCTCCGGAACCCCTGCGTTTCGTCGCTGGTGTGAATCCTTGGGTCGCCCTCACTTCCCCTGGCCACCCAGCGTTGTTGCTTTGAGAAGTACTGAGTTTATGTAGAGACCGGTATATTGCTGAAAGAAGTTACTTGACATGATCCTTAGCACCATTTGAATAGTTTACTTACCTGTCTTAACAGCCTACCGAAAAACGAGCTATATGCGGGGGTGGGTTGGGTTTGAGAGAAATCGCAAACGGCTCTCCAGAGTGTGCAAACTTCTTGTCGCAATCTCAGTAGGAATCGAGATTGAGCCTGATTTTTGCTATCCTCATATCCAATCAAACCTTTAGGCGTCGGTAGTTGCTGCGCGCATAGCTGGTGGTATCGGGCGATGGTACTCGCGTGGTGAGCGCGGCTTGTCGACGGGTGAAGGCTCGAGGTCTTGCGTGGGGATGATATCTGTTGTCCGTTCTGTATTGAATCTTGAGGTGGCTGCTAACGTTTTGGCTGTACCTTATCGGGTTGCTGACCACCCAAATCGCTCGACCTCGCCTGCCCAGTGTGCCAAACACTCGATGACCTACTGCCCTAGTGACCTTCAACACTTCTTACTCCGTTTTCGTGCTTGGATGGCCGGGGGTGTTTCACATTTATCGAGGCTGAGATTGTACAGCAACACTATTCAAGAGCGCAAGAAACTATCACAGGGTGAGGGTTGGGATCATAGACCTCACAGACGAGAGACCGACCCTGCGCCGACTTCGCTGCCCCTCTTGATAGCGGTTACAAGTGAGGTCCATTTGAGCGATATGAATAGCCTATAGCCTACGAAGGGAGAGGGAGTTGACATGTTTTGGAGATCTGCAGAGAGAATCAGAGAATCGAACCTTGAAAGGATCGGCATTCAGCGTAAGCGCAGACAGGTGTGACGTCATGCGTCCTGCATGTTTGATCTGGACGACGCAGCCAAGCTACAGTTCCGCAACTCCGACATTGTTCCTCCTGTCTTCCCATCATTGGTCTCACTCGAGACAAATTCAAGGCCTCCTTCTCTTTGACTGGTGGCTGCGAGGGCAGCTTTACGACGGAACCCGGGATGCCGCAGCAAACAGGTTCGGAAATCTCTGGTATTGAAACCGAGCTATGACTGACCGTCACGGTCGTAGCCGAATTCCCGGCGGAGTGGATTCAAATGTCAAAGTCGAGTTGCCGATATCCGGGTGGTAGGGAAGGTCAAGGGTAGAGCCAATCTGAGGAGGTGGTATTCTCGGTCACCTTCTTTGGGCCTGCTAAGCCCGTCGCTGTGCTCAAACGTCACTTCTAGACGGCCAAGGCGAAGTAGAGACGCAGAGGAGGGAAGAAAAGGCCCGTTCGATGTTGCACGTTCTATTGACTCCCAATTTCATAGTACTTATCATGAACACTAAAATAGAGAAGTAGGTAGGGCAGATCAATTTCTCTTGCAAAAAGTAGCTGACTTCCCGTAGACTCGTAGCTATCTCTTCAGATGTAGTGAGCGCCTCCTCCCCACCCCTTACGAAATTGACAGAAAGTTTCCGGGGTTCTCAAGGCTGAACTACGCTCGTTCAAGTCACCTTCCAACTCGGTTGACGGCGCGAATCTCCTCGACTAGCTGTGCTCATGCTCCTTTCTTACCTTTCCCTCGACCAGTCGGATATACAGATTTTGAGAGCAGAGGAACGAGCCTACCTCCCTAGTTTTCCTTCACAGCTGGCATATAGCTGTTAATTTGGGATGTGTCAGTCGGTATCAATGTGTTTTAATCTGACATACCTCCGCTAATATCATTACAGCTGTGAATCCCTTTTTGAACTTCGCCACTTAGTTCATCGCGAGTATGAACCTGAATTCAACGAACTCGCGTTGCTAGACACTCGAGAACCAGTATACCTCAAGCCGACGACCAAGTCAATGGACGTTGCTTCATGACCTCTTCCGTTCGCCCGAGGTACAGTGGAGTTATCTGGTCGCCTAATGTCGGATGGGGCGGCCATTTCAAGAAAGGATCTGGTGCCTGAGAATGGATGGTGAAAACGCCCAAACGTTGGATTTGACTCTCAGCGTGGTAGATGCAGGGGCGGCCCACTGGCACCTTGCTTCACGATGACCTGAGTGGGTGAAATTTGCAAGAGTTCGATGTACGGATCCGAATTTCAGATGCTCTGAACAAGCGGCAAGCAATCCATCCCTTTTCTGGTTGATTTGAATCTGACCCAAACTCAGGACAGGAAAACTCCCTGTCTTGACTTAATTTTTGCTTCACCGATTCAATGGTTTTATGAGTCTTGTAAGGGATTGAGATTCAATGACTACGGAGGCAGTGCGGTTTGCGTGCCCGATGAGAACGTATCAATTGACAGATCATAGCCAAAACGACGCTCGTCGGGCGCCCAACTGCGTTGCATCTTAACCACCACGAAGATAGGGCTCACTGCTCAGCAGATGTCTCAAGACGCCCCAAAACTTCGAAAACGTGACAAGTTTCGAGCATTCCTAGGCATCGAACCTTCTAGTCGCAGCGTGTCACCCAACCCCCGGACCCCAAGCCCAAGTGGAAGGGAGAATCAAGACTCTTCCCATCGCTCCAAAGCTGCCCGAAAGACCTTCAAACGGAGCTCGTCGTTTGAAAAAGACCTGGCGGTCTTGTCGACAACCTATCTCCTTCAAGATAATGCGAAGCTAAGGGAACTGATCGTGCTAATCGTCCGCGTGCGCGAGCAGATCATTGCCGCTAGCGCCAGTTTCTCATTGTCATTGCCGGTTGCCCACAGCTAGGTGATATTCTTCACAATTGTGGCTGCTTCAGTGCCGATTTAGCTCAACTCGCAACGGAGGATCCCGAGACCGCAGCAAGCGCCATCGACGAGTTCCTACAGTACGTTATATCATTGAGCGTACTTCCTCGGACTTGCTGACCAGCCCGATAGGACTGTCAGAGCGGTCGACAGCTATAATCACGACGGTGAGGAATCGGCTCTGGAAACTCTGAAACTCCAGGTGGATGAATCTATCGCGAAGATAAAGGCAGGTTTCATGTGTTACTCTATTCGTCAATTTCTAACATTTCGTTGACTAGTCTACCCGCTCTCTGTCTGAAGCCATCTCTAGAAGCCAAACGACACGTGGTTTCTCTCGAACGATCCTCGCCGTCGTTGGCTCGGGCTTTACGATTTTGGATATTCTCAAGGATGCGAGCGAGGCGATCGGGGTGGTACCATTGTTGAAACCTATCTTTGCGAGCGTAGCTAGTTTGCTTCGAGCAGTCCAGGTGAGTACATACCTTCGCTTAGAACTATTATCGTCTCATTTCCCATCTCTTAGCAAACGCAAGTGAACTTCAATGAGATGAAGGATCTCGCTCTCACAGCGGGAGATTTCGCTTTGCGACTTGCGGAGACCTGTTCGACGWTGCCTGTCCTTCCATCAGAAGTAGAAAATCTGATTCAGAAATTCGATCGGTATGTCACTTCCGCCTGCGAGRTGTCACGGCCACTTAATCGGCGTGGAAAGACAATTGCGCCAGATCGTGGAACGTTGCGAGGCACTGAGCCGAAAACCGTGGTCGATATGCTTTCTCCAAAACTCGGTTCATAAGGAAGAACTCTTGGGTTTAAAAACTCGGCTCGATGCAGTAGTCCAACAATTTCAAGTGAGCAAGCCATGTTATATCGTCCTCGACTCTGGKTCTCATCGGATCTCTTCCAGAATTCAAATCTAATCACTCTACATGCCAAAGTTCAGGCCGTTGTCGTCAAGCTCGGTGAGTCAAATGCAGTTGAGTGAAAGGGTGATGTTGAAAGACYATCGTTTTCAGACCAACTGGCACTAGAAGCCCTTCCCAAGCAAGGCGACATTAGCGGTATCCGTGCYGAGTATATGGCCGACAGCAGGAAGAYGGACGTTGAGGAGATCTGCAAGCGTTTATTCGAYGCCGCCGAGCTGGTGGTGTGGATYGAGGGTCCTGCTGGTGTAGGCAAGTCGACGCTCGTCGATCATCTCTCCCAGCAACTTCGATCGGCTGGTTTGTTGGCCGCATCGTTATTCATGGGTGCTTTCCCTACCGATAACGTTGGTCCTGAAACGTTCATCAAGATGCTGTCGTACGAGGTTGGGAAGAATCACCCTCAAGCAACCCCGAAGATCGTGGAAGCCATGAACAAGTGCAACGGACTTCCTCTGCAGGACCATGTGGAGCACTATATCCTACAACCCATACGATCACTTGTTCATCCGCACCCATTAATCGTCATYGTGGACGCCATGGATGAATGGAAATCCCATCCAAGCTTTATCAAGACACTTGCTCCCCTCARCTCGGAAACGTCTACCGTCAAGTTCATGATCACGAGTCGCTCAAAACYATGTAGCCCCCGTCTTCCTGACTTCGACAAGATYTCCGTGCACAYATATACCCTTCTTCCTGTCTCAACGGACATCATGAAAKCCTATTTCRACAAGTATCTCGCGACTGTTCCGTGGGTAGATGGSCAGAAGGCRAAYGCGGCAGACGTAGACAAGCTCGCAGACTTATCAGGTGGTCTACCTGTATGGGCATCGACCGTGATCTCGTTGCTYTCAGARCCATTCAGCAGGTCCCCGCCCCACGAGATTATCTCAGGAATCCTTACAAGTCAGCGGGATGTTGGCAGCAGCGAAAGACTCGCAGCGCTATATCGGAATGCCATATTTCGGCTGTTCCCCTCCTCGGATGCCCAAACGTATCTCAGACAGTATCTGGGAGCCGCGCTTGTCCTCCAGGAAGCCCTTCCTCTGTCCGAGTTCTCAAAACTCGTCGGCATGCCTCCCCATCTCGTAAAAAGCATTCATTCCGCCCTCTCCGCAGTTGAAACACGATCACCGCGTGGCTCAGAGAACACGGTCCACCCGGCATCCACTCGTTTCCATTTATCGTTCCTCGAATATGTCCAGACCATGCCAGTAGAGAATRCATTTGCGATCTCAGTTTTCGACTCYCACTCAGCAGTGGGGATGACCTGTCTCAAYCAGATCGCTACCCTTCCGCCTCCGTCGTCAAACCAGACCCCTGGATTTTCACTTGACGAGATTCAAGGCTACGCTACCAAGTACTGGCCATTCCACGTTTCACATGGAACGAAGCGGTCGCATGATGAATGGGTGGAAACCCAACATTGTTCAACGTTGYACGCGATTCCCATTGACGCACAACAGCGATGGGCGACACTATTTCTGAAAACATTGTCTCCGGATGCAGAGGAGATGGTGRTGACGGAGGAGCAGGATACGACATCCATTCTCATGAAGATTGSCAACAARCTGAGGGAAGATAGAGGAGATCACTGGGCGTTTGAAGTGGCGTGCTTAGAGGTCGCTGTGCGACTTGGGAGTGGTTGTGGCGATGCCTGGTATACATTGGGATATTGCTACTATAAAATGGGCCCGAGAACCGGTAGTGTTAAGATGYTTGGGGACGCGATGTTGGCTTTTCRACGTGTACTGGAACTCCAGCCGTCGCCCCATCCAGCTCGATTCTCGACGCTGGGTTRTCTTGGTGACGYGCTYTGGTCACTCTATAAATGCAATGGAGACACCAACACCCTGAACGAAGGCATTTCGCATCWKCGTGAYGCGCTTGCACTCTCGCCAGCACCCTATCCAGAGCGGYGGAGRTTGCTTACMAAMCTTGGTGKTGCRCTCCAGACTTTCYATCRATRCAATGGAGACATCAACACCCTGAACGAAGGCATTTCGCATYTTCGTGATGCGCTTGCACTCTTGCGACCCCATCCAGAGCGGTGGAGGCTGCTTACCAGCCTTGGTGTTGCACTTCAAAC
>JANBPK010000139.1:0-32271 GCA_027579435.1 Candolleomyces eurysporus | reverse complement strand
CTCACGCAGCCAATAACGCCCCGAATGAACATATGGCACCCATACACCAAGAACTGCAAGCTCATCAACATCCCCACCCCAAAGCACCCGATCACAACACCAACAGGGAACATCTCGAATGCCACAAGTCCCAAGAACACAAGGAGGCAGCACGCAGATGCTACCATACACAGGGTCGGGACTCTCGCACTCACACTGAAGAAGGCGTATGAACCGTACAAGTCGAGCGCACGAGTACGGAACAGGTGAGGTGGGGAGAAGTAGTATCGGAGGATGAAGTACGCGAGGGACGTGACGCCGAGGCCGGTGTAGATCGAGGATAGGGCGACCGAGGAGAGGCAGAGAGAGGAGAGGTGGACGACGCTGTCGTTCGAGATGGCGAATATGGCGACGTCGACCGCGCCGATGGCTGCGAGCTGCAATGCGCATGTGTTGGTCAGTGGTACGTTCGATCAATGTGAAAGGGAGAAAGAGACGAGACAGAGATACTCACGAATCCACCCATGAACGTCCACTCCATCTTCAACTGCTGCAAGACAGCCTCGAAATCCGAGTCGGTACGAGCATCTCGGAGGTCAAGATACAACGTAAAGTTGCCTAGGAAGGTTTCCCACCACTGGTTTTTCTGTACCTCCTTCACTTCCTCTTCCTTCGCTTTCCCCTTGTCGTCTGACGATGATGACGACTTCTTGCCATTGCCGACTTCCAGGTCCACAGCTGTAATATCAGTTTCTGTATACGGAGGAACAGGGGCATCGCAAGATGAGGATGAGGGTGAGGGTGAAGGAGGGCGGGGGGAGACGGTCAAGCGAGTCGAATTGGAGGCGTTGTGGGGAGAAGGCGCGAGGATATGTTGAGGCAGGAGTGAAGCTGCGATCCACCTTGTCACCGACGTTGTCTTCGTCGTCGTCGTACGCGACTCGGAAGTGACGAGCGAGATGGTCTTCGGTGGTAAGGGGACATCCAAACTAAGACCCTTCTCTTTCTGATCTTCCAATGACGATGATAATGATGGGGTTCGCGGAACGGCGGGTGAGGATAAGAAATCGTCGTCGTCCGACACCGGAGTTAATGTTGCGGAGGAGTTTTGGGATTGCGAAGGGAATATGGATTTAGGAGCCATGGTCGGTGTGCGTTCACCGAAGAACGAACTTGACCCTGACCCTGACGCTCCTTCAGACACACCCGACCCGGACTCACAATCTGACAACTCCGAGCTCGAGTAGGAAAACTCGCAAGCTTCGTCTTCCGAAAAGAGTTTATATGCCTTCATACGTTTTCGTCTTCTAGTAGGAGTATTACGGCGACGGAGGCCAGGTGGTGTAGGAAGCATGTCCTCGTCGACAGGAGACTCGAGTGTAGGTGACGGAGGTTGGATGTCAATGAGGGGTTTAGATTCCGCGTGCGACTGTGAGGACGATAACGAACTGGCACTTGCATCCGTAGTGTAGCCTGACATTGACGGCGCAGTAGATGTTGAATCATCGTGGTGCTCTATCGCAGTGGGCTTGAGGTGGGGAGATGACGGCGACTTGGACGAAGAACGGGGCGGGTTGAATTTGATAGTTAACAGAGCGCCACCCTGAGGATGGCCTTTACTCGAAGGAGTCGCCCTTTTCGACGAGGATGATGAGCTGGATTGGCAGTGGAGTCGGATGTCAAGGACATTGCCTGTTGATCATCAAGCAAAGAAAGGTCAGCTCCATTGTTCTATACATAGATAGAATGCAAAAGCAACAGGGAGATTAGTAACAAAAAGCCGCATGACTTACTTTTTGAGCGTTTTCCTAGCACACCTTTCTCGCCCTCGACTCGTCTGAGCAGGTCCCCCAAGGAATGTGTAGCGGATGCGACGAGGTTCCGTTTCTTGCTTTTCTTCTTGCTTTGAGAGCGGTGCCAGACCTGCATCTCTACTGTAGACGTCGGCTTGACGTCGTAACTGCGGAGAGAACGCACATGTTAGCCGACGCTGCACGCACGGACAACGATAGAGAAAGAGAGTACTCACAACCTGAAGTACTGCTTCAAATTAGGATTCTGCCCATCCACTCCGAGCACAGCTTCATGCCGGATATGCTTGTCGACCTCCAGAGTGACGATGGGCCGCCAGGACTTTTCGGGTCGCATCAGGCGCAACCCTTGGGCGCGAATGACTAAAAGCGAGTCGTATTGGCTTGCGTGGTGCGTGGTACATAGACGGTAGACTCACTTGTTAGATCCCAGGCTCTACACAGGCACAGGTCAGCTCAGGCAGATACGCCACAACGCTTGAAATGAGCGACTCACTCTGGGTCTGTGACGACGCTCTCCATCTTTGGATAATTGAATAATACGATGCGCGCTCAGCGTTGGCCAGTTTTGAGAAGATAGATACGAGGAGATGGGTGTACTTGAGGAGGAGGAGAAACGAATCCCTGCCTCGTCGGGTAGAGAAGTAATGGTACAAGGAGCGAACAGCCCCTTGGCAGTGCGTTCCTGTGGATGGCACTGATCGCTGTGCAACTGATGCCGATGCCGACCTGATGATGAGTTGATCCGGGGGGNATCTCCAGCGACCCCATCGGAGGGCTCCAAGACCTACGTACGATGACCCAGTCGATTCAGTCTTCGATTGTGACAGTAAGCGTCTGATGTAATGAAAGCGATAAGATGGATTCACCTCGAGAAGTCAGTCTTGGAGTCGGAATCTGCTCCTCAAGACGACGAATTGGCGCCTTGTCGGAGGACCTGCAAAACCTTGCAGACTTTGAGCATCAAGAAAGGCAGTTCAATGACTACCCTCGGAACCTAAGAAATACGTGAGTCCAGCGACAGGCTGTTTTCTAACTATCGGGTCCAGGATGTGGCACTAATATTTGATGAGTGAAAACAGCGGGCTACTGCCCACAGTCGCTTTTGTAAATCGTCAAGACAGGATCAGGAGGGTGGTGATAACTCCAAGCCAATGCTACATCGCACATGCATATGAAGCTAGTCACATAAGTAGAGGGTGGATTTTCTGAGAACATCCATGATGTGGAAACTCCGGGCGTCCGGCCCTGCTGCGCGTCTGGCGTGCCGGCGGTCCGGGCGTCCGGCCTTATAGGGCGCTAGTTAGGAAAGGGAAGGAGGGAATGTAGGATACAAGTAAATAGGTAATGAATGAGTATCTGAGGAAAGAGAACTTAGGATATCGGTCAGATACAATATCCTAAGGTTGCAGGGAGCTCGTGTGCGCAGCGCCCCAGATTCTACACCTGTTAATTCAACAATTCCTTTCACGTACTGCTTAGGTGATTTTAGCGGGAACCGTTGTTGAAGGTAGGGAGAGAAAGGAAAGGGTAATCCTCCTGAAACCCGCTTTTATTGGGGGCTTGCCCCCTTCTGTCCCGGTGGACCCAGAAATCGTCAGTAGAAAAGGGAAGCACAGCCACCTAGGATTTGGCAAGCGTCCCCTTCCCTGCATACCGCATTGCAAAACCAATGAACCTGGCACTCGGGGGAAGGGGGGGGACTTTACAGGGAGTGAGCGGCGAAGGTGATGTGGTCAAAAAGCTGGTATGGCCTTATAAGGCCGGACGCCCGGAGTGCCGGATGCCCAGACATAGCCCTGCCGGACGCCCGGACTTTCCAGATCAACGATATTCTGGATTTTCTTACCAGCTACCTTCCATAGCTGAATGGACCGCCTGTGTGACCGTGTGTGATAGGTGGGCTGTTGTAAAATCTCCGGGTCCAGCTCTGGGGATTAATACAAGTCCTGCCTAGGCCAATTATCTCTATCCCATCGATCTCAAAGCTGCGTGGTTAGCATAAGTCTTGCCATAATAAGGAAGCCATCTTCATGTTTCGGAAACGTGAGGAAGCAAAGACAGATAATCTCTACATGCGTAATTGATTCGATAAGACCGCAGGAATCGTGTGAGCTAAAATCAGGGAAATTTATTAGATAGAGCAGCTGGCAAAGACACTATGTGTCTGCCGTCTCGCATCTAATCCCGAGGAGATCATTTCAAGAAGATTATAGAACTATTTTACTAACGAAAGACAGCTCGCATAGACAATACAATCGACATCGCGAGGCATAATAAGTTGCTTACACCTCTGTTTGTTCGCGTTGATATACTCTGTGGTTGTTTTGCTAATGATTTATAAACGATTCCTCGTTATCAAGAAGCCTTCAATGATTTCGGTTTTTCTAAAATTCGATTGTCAGCCTATTTGTTCGGCTCGAACCTTTGCTTTGATTTTGCGTGTCTACTAGCCACGATGTGATGCAAATCGGCTCAGAAGTTCCCCCTTATAGCTGTATTAATGTTTATAAATAAGCAGTGAAGGCATATAATATTGCGAGCAGTTCACATACGTAGAACACCAAAGGTCGGCTGAAGTAGCACACAGCAAGTGCAAGGAAAAAAGGATGTGGGCAGCCCTCGTCAAGGAAAAAGCTAAGCTAGTGATCGTAACAGAGATGGTAGGTTGATGACGGGCAACGATCGAAGATCGGGTGTGGGCTGAGTGCTCAGCGACAGTCAGAATTCGTGGATGAAATGTTAGGCACAGCCCCGTATATAGGACAAGCTCGGATGGCAATGCATCCAAGTACCACGGTCGATCATCCTACATCTTCTGTCTTTACAAGGAAAAAACGGAAGACAGAAACGTAATGCTAAGCAGAAAGAAAGCCGAGTGTTCAGGTGCGCCCGGACGGGCCATTCTTTACGTGATACAACGGGTCTGTCAGGCGGCTGCGGGCGCCTATAGGTCCTAGGAGAAGGCTTTAAATGGGCAAAAAACATAAGTGTTAAGGCGTACAGCGCCCGGAAGTAGGGTTCTGTAGCAACCCGAATCAGATGGTACACATAGCCCATGGCGCTTCAGGGCGTGACGCAGTTTCCAGGCGTATGGCCCCCGCGACTAATTCTCAGAATGTTTGTAGTTTTGCGTTTACAGAGGATAGCAATGGGCAAGAGGCCTAGATCTAGACAGCTCTGATAATACATAACTGTCATCGGCCAAGGTTCATAACCGTTGGCAAGAAACAATCGCAAATCTCTAAGGTGCGTGGCTACTACTGGTGGCATCAGGGCAGCATTTAGGCGTCACAGTGACAGCTACAACTTTCTGTCAACAAATACCGTATCTGTGGATACAGATGTGCCATTCCATGAAATGGTAGGCTCAACTCTTCTTCTTCGAATCTACGAATTTGCGGTGCGAACGCTTAGCACATCTGCTGCGTCCACGAGCGACGCGGACGTCCCTAAATTCTTACGTGTAACAATAGCGACGGAGAAGCGCTGCCGAAGGTTTCAAAACTATGTCACCGACATCAAGAACTGGCGAGATGCAACTTTCGTGGAACTAAGAAGCGCCCCGGAGGTTAACCGCTTTTAATCTTTCGGTGTTTCTCAAGGGTCTGGGGAGTAAAGACCCCAGATGGCCCTTACCTCCTGCTATTTTGATACCTGAATAGCTCTGGAGCCGTGACGGGTTTGCATAAATACCCTCCCCCCTTTGCCTTGGATCCCCCAACCTGGAAAGGCGCTCGTCTTCAACATGTACACAGCACAAGCAATCGTCTTCGCTCTCCTTTCTTCCTTCTCTTTCGCCACGGGCAGTCTGATTGTCAGCACTGCACAGGGTAGTGTTGTCGGAACGCAGGCCCTTCCAAGAGTCCGCGAATGGCTGGGTATTCCCTTCGCTATCGCTGCTCGTTGGACTGCTCCTAGTCTACCTGCGACTCGGACCTCGCCTTTCAATGCAAATGCGTACGGCCCCAGCTGCCACCAGCTTACAAATCCGACTATAGATTACTACCTGAAGTTCGCTCATCAAGACGAACCGTTGACTGTATCGGAGGACTGCTTATCGCTCAATATCTGGGCTCCTTCAGCTTCCCGTCCTCAGAACACTGCCGTGTTGATTTGGATCTATGGTGGAGGTTTCGAGTTCGGTGCCGTACGTTGACAGTCTCTCCCTTTTTACTTATCCTTCATTCTAACTCATATACTTTCAGAGCGACCTGAAAGTTTACAACGGTCGTAACTTTGTCAGGGACAACGATGACCTCATCATCGTTACATTCAACTATCGCATCAATATGTTCGGTCAACCCAACGCCCCCCAACTCGTTNAGCGCCACAGATTCGCAGAACTTTGGTCTCCTCGACATAAAGGCCGCGATTGACTGGGTCGAGAGTAACATCGCTGGCTTCGGAGGCGACCCGAATCGCATCAGCATCTTCGGTCAAAGTGCCGGTGCCGTAGCGGCTGACATCTATGCCCAGGCCTATCCTACGGATACCACAGTTAAAGGTGTGTTATTTGTATGATCTCATTGTTCTAGTACTCAAATTCTTGTTTTAAACTATTTCCAGGAATGATTCTGCAATCTGGAAGGTGAGTCCTCATCCGCCAGAGTACGTGGCTCTGATTTAACGCCATTTATTCAAAAAGCATCAGCTGGTTGAGTGATGGAGGCTCTCCTACCCTGGACCCCGCTCCTTGGCACACAGTAGCTCAAGCTGTCGGCTGTGGCAATAGTAAGTCGTCAACATTTTAATTTTGTACATCAACTGGTTTTAACCTATACGGATCAGGCGCCACACCTGCCCAGTTCACTTGCATGCAAGGAAAATCTGCGGCCAGTTTGATCCAGGCTGCTCGAGACGCCAACCTCATCTTTTTCAAGCTCGTGACAGACAGTACGTTCCCATTTCTTGATATGGGTGGATTCAAGATTCACTGGAGTATCCAAGATATCATTATTCACTCTGACTGGGCAAACCGCATGGCGACTGGCAATTTCCTGAAGGTCCCTACCGTCATCGGAACGGTTCAACATGAGTCCGATACTTTCACCGTTGGAGGCTCTCTTGCGACGAGAGGAAACGCTCCACCTTTCATCACGACTGCGAGAGCAGATATCCTCAGTCAAGTTGGTGACACTTGCCGCGCTTCCAGTGCTTCGAAGGGTCGATACGATAACGGTGTTACAACATGGCGGTACCAGTATCAAGGTGGGCTTATTTGCTTACTTTTAAGGACGCGTATTGACAACGTCTCTCCCACAGCCGTCTGGCCTGGTATCAGCACTCGCCAGGATTTGCGCGCTTTCCATGGTGCCGACATTCCTATCGTCTTCGGTACTTTCGCCTCCGTCCAGACTAACCCCCCAACGGACCATGAGGTAGCGTTTTCGCTCTACGTGAAGAACGTATGGGCTGAATTTGCCAAGAACCCATCGGCCGGGCTGACAGGCGTTGGATGGCCAACGTATAACCCCTCGGCTGATACCTTGGTGCAACTTGGAAATGTGGAGAATTTGACGGGACATTCGCTTGCTTCCCCGTCCCTTTTGGACGCTACTTGCGCGCATGCGACGACTCTGCGCGCGATTCTTGAACAATATAATACCATTTTGTCTAGCATCTAGGTGGATCACGGTGCCAACCTCTGTTTGTAATGTTGAATTCTTGTTACTTTTGTGTATTTTTATTATGCTGTATTTCCACAACGACGTAATGGCTCTTATTTCTTCTTGCACCAGAATGCCTCAGGACAATTTTGATAATCTCGTACTTGTACTCGAAATGAATCGTATTACTGTCAGCTTTAGGCTCGAGTGGCGTGCAGTACACGGACTTAGTGTATATGAATACGGAGCATCGAACTTGTTCCACTGCGGCACTGCCTCTCAATACACCATCGAGCAAATATTTTTAGCCGGCCTCGCCTAGCTCCTTCAAGGTATCATAAAAGAGGAAGACGCCGCAATGGTAATGGCCGGTGGGCTCATTGCGGGTTACTAGTTTAACGTGATACGAGAGGCGCTTCGCCTCAATGCTCCGGCTTTGATCACGATTTAAACTCTTAAGTTGCGGGTCATACGGGTCATACGACGCTCAAATTCCAGTATAGTGTTAGAGAAGGATGATGCCGCGAAAGGTAAGAGGAAAGTTAGAATGCATTGGTGGTTTGGGAGGAGTTCGACGGGAGTCTTGGCATGATTTGGTCGAGATGAAACAATTAGTCACGGTGGCACCAGACCATATTTGTTCCAGGTCAACGACTGGCGGAGACGGACATAAGAGAGCGGACGAACGGAGATAGGCAGAAAGGCCGAGTGCCAAGACCAATAAACGAATTCTAAGGCCATCGCGAAGCCCGTACTATGGGGTACAAATTGTTGTGTCAGCGCGGGTACCCTGCATGGCCGAGACAAGACATGCTTATGGTTGTACTCTCCCGCTTTGAATGGGAGTTGCTGCTTTCGTACGGTGTTTCAAGTGGTGGAGGTCCTCCATCACCGTCAATCATCGGATTCGTCTGCTACCGTGCATAGCACGGTCAAGAGCTAGTTTGATGAAAATAGCGGGCAAATACTGCCCACAGTCGCTTTCGTAAATCGTCGAGACAGGATCAGGAGGGTGGTGATAACTCCAAGCCAATGCTACATCACACAGGCATACGAATCTGGTCACATAAGGAGAGGGTGGAGTTGACTACCAGCTACCTTCCATAGCTGAATGGACCACCCGTGTGACCGTGTGTGATATTAGGTGGGCTGTGGTAAAATCTCCGTGTCCAGCTCTGGGGATTAATACAAGTCCTGCCTAGGCCAATTAACTCTATCCCATCGCTCTCAAAGCTGCGCGGTTAGCATGGGCCTTGCCAATATAAGGAAGCCATCTTCATGTTTCGGAAACGTGAGGAAGCAAAGACAGATAATCTCTACATGCGTAATTGATTTCGATAAGACCGCAGGAATTGTGTGAGCAAAAATTGAGCAAAAATCAGGGAAAATTATTAGGTAGAGCAGCCGGCAAAGACACTATGTGTCTGCCGTCTCGCATCTAATCCCGAGGAGATCATTTCAAGAAGTTTATAGAACTATTTTACTAACGAAAGACGGCTCGCATAGTCAATACGATCGACATCGCGAGGCATAATAAGTTGCTTACACCTCTAATTCGAGAATAAACCCGATATTGAAAAGAGACTCGTAGGCGTATAGTGGCAGCTTGAAGATCCTTCAGTCTATTGTATCAAAAGACGAGAGAAGACGACCCACAAAATATCAGGGAAATACTTGTATAGAGGTACAGTACCCAAAGGGACGTCGCTCGGGTTTCAAGATAAGGAATTAGGATCTATGTGCAGGGCAAGTCTGCAACCAGAGTCATGTCCCTCTCAGACTGCCCTAGTTCCTTTTATAGTTATCAGAGGTCGTTGTTCTCTGGGACTCCTGATTCGAGTTAAAGGATGGCTAGGACTGGGTGAAAGCGCTTGCCATAACAGGCTAAGGGCCGTGGGGAGTCGAGCCGTCACAATGTTCCGCAAGCAGTCCGCGTTTTGTTCTCGTTTTGTCAGAGTCGACGACCCAGTCTGCCAAATCCCCAATCACCTTTTACATCTGTCAGCTGAACTCCCGATGCCGATAAACTTACCCTGTCTGGAACTATCGACTTCTCCAACCTCCAACAGGTACAGCGTCTGCTCCTTTGCATGAGCTACAATACTCCACAACAAACTGTAATTTGCTAGTGATAACTAGATGGTATAAAACAATCGAACAAAGTCCATAATGCGACTACTAAGTATCCAGATAGTGTTGGTATTATATACTAGTACTCATTTATGATGTCCATGATGGCGAAAAGAATGTCAAGTTGGTCTTTAGAACCAAAGCAAGGTTGTCCATAAGAATGATAAGAAGAAAAGGGGAAAGAGGTCTACGGCCCAGTGCAGGGAGCCGTGGGGACTGTAGCGAACGTAGCGGTATAAACATTGGGGTATGGACATCCAGCGACGGTCACAATGCCACCCGTGCTATCGTTGTCGTTAAACCAGCCATCCAAATTAGCAGTTGCCGAAGCTGGTGCAGACGTATAGGTCGGAACAGGAAGCGTCATAGCTGCCGCCGTGTTGGTGAAAGTAGGAAGCAAAGAGACGGGAACATCGGCAGACGGGATACTGGTGGGGGGCCATGGATATTGGGCCGAGTATGCAGCATCGATTGTGGGAGATGGAACTGCTCCGGTCCTGAATGCGGCAAAAGTACCCTCGACTGGAGTATTTATTCCGACTGCTGCGCACTTGCCAACGGAATCGCGGGGATCCCTAGGAATCCAACCATTGTCGAGGCCGAGTTTGTAGGACCATAGAGGTGCCTCGACACGCCCAGCTTGCGAAGGACCAATCTATAACCAGTCAGCGACATACATTAAGGGAGAACTGAAGCAGACCAACCTTCCACGTCCAGAAGAAGAAATCGCCGAAGGCGTCAAAACTTGCCATAATCCAGTTCTGGAGACCTGCCTTCATGGTAGTGTTGTAGTTCTCCCAGTCGTTGTATTCAGCGCATTGTGGGTGGAAGGAATCGACGCCGACGGATCGAATGAACAGGCCACAATCATTCGGTGCTCCAGAGAACTCTCCACTGACAGTCGGTCCGATGTTGGTTCGACTAAGGTTGGTATGTTAGCATTGGGAAATCAAAGGGTCGAGGTTTCGCTTACCTCTCGTTGAACTCGGTGCCCCATGCACGGCAGGCCTGAGCAGGCCAGGTTCCACCGGGCAGCCCATCTTCCGCAAGTGCAACCATGGGAGATGGGTTGACATCGCCGAATGCGAAGTAGGCGTGGCCGTCCATGATCACTCGGTCACCACCGGGCAGAATCCCGTCCCATCTCCCCAGATTTTGAAGGCCATCTTGTACAGCGATGTACTACAAATGAAGCGTCAAATACTGCGCGTGCCCGAGCAGATCGCGGAAACGTACCGGTCCGTTGCCTTCTCCGAAACCAGTGACACTACGGATAATGTCGTACGCCCGGAGATTAAAGCTATGCAAAGGGTCAAGTCCAATTTGGCTAGCCAAGGGCTCGTTCACTAATCCAATGGCAACAACGACGTCGCGATATTCAGGCTGAGAGATGAATTGAGTGAAGCTCCGGAGATTATCGAGTGTCCTTTCGGCGTTTGCGATTCCCATGTTTCCTGCGAGGAAGTTGATGGTTCCCAATCTACGAACGATGATTAGTACGACCTATCGAAGAATAAACAGCCAACAGAGCTTACTTTCCGGAGTGATTCAGGCCTGGTCGCGAGGACATTTCTTAGAGGCGTGGCATTTTGATAAGGAAAGAGCCACACACCATTTTGGGACCCTGGAGCAGCATGCAGGTCAAGTAGTACACGGAGGCCGTACTTCCTTGCCCATTCTACTGCACGCAGGAAATACCTGGGGTCGAACGGTAAGCTCATTTTCCAAACAATAGTTCAGATGACCAGAAACGTACGTCCAAGAAGTTTTTGCCAGGTATGGTTCTCCGTCCCAGGTCTCTATCGCCCAGAATCCTATCGGAATTCGAAGGAAATTCAAGCCAGCACCTATTTGCACGCCTTGAGTCGAGTTCACGAGATACGAAATGAAAGTGGTAGCTACCAGCGATTTCGGCAATGTCGACTTCCGTCTGATAGGGATGAGGTCAGAAAGGTGAAACGAACCACAACATCGACCGACGTACAATGAAGGTCTCATAGTGCTCCTCGATCTGCGTCAGCCCACCGCTCGCCGTATCTGCCGCCATAGCCTGAGCCAGGGAGAATTCGTCTCGCACTCCAGGATATCTTTGGAATATTTCGGGAGAAATGAACGGCTCCAGGACCAACCACCCTCCCAAATTAACACCATATACTCTGTCTACTCCCCAGCGCCAAGATGTATTAAGAGGAGGGGTGTAATCGTTCGGTCGTGCGTTACTGTTGAATGGGTCCTCAGGATCGTGTATCCCTGAAGGTTTGGTGAGTATTTCTTTCCTTGTGCCTATTTGACGACTCACAAAATCCGCCAAAGGAGTTTCGGTAGGTAAATGTCGTCCCATTTCGCAATGTGATAATCGAGCCGTCGCCACCAGTCTATAATCAAACATTAATTGATAGAAACGGGATGACATGTGGCAACATACCGTGAGCACCGCTGTCGCGGAAGGCCTCGGGGCGTCTGCTGTACCCGATGCCGACGCGTCTGACGAGCCTCCCGAGGTTGATGATTGAGCCTCTGGAGACTTTCGGATTACGACGAAATATACTGGGAGGAAGACGGCCAGGAAAACGATGATCACAATTCCAAGAACAATGCCTAGGATGAGCCAGCGTTTTCTGCCTTTCGAAGGCTCGAAGGCACCATCGCGCGGTGCTGGGTTTCCGAGGTTGTTGTCAATGGATTGGTTCGGAGTGGCACCAAGGAGTGGTGTATTATTAGATAAATTAGCAGAGGATGGGCGCTCAGGAATCATTTTGAGCGGGGAGCGGGGCCGCTAGAAGGAATGTGAGGGGAAGGAAAGGAACCAGCTCAAGGAAGGAGAGAAAACCACCGTGACGACATATAAACCGGTCAACAAAGAGGCTGGGCCGGCTGGGTATAGCTTGGCGAAATTTCATCTTCACACGAGTGCTTGGAAGTGATGGTGACATACCTGTTTAGGAAAAGGAGAGCTGGATAATGGATTCCTAGCGGTTTCGCCTCTCGAAGCATGGAGTGGGTGGAGGATCACACAAGGACCTTCATGCAAGAGCACCAAAGACGGACAAATCTTGGAATCCCCAGCATTCTTGCTCACCCTCAAGGACGAGGGACGAGCAGCTCGTGTTTCCGTTTCCATGACCTTGAAGGCCGCCGGTGGGTGCTGACAATGTTCCGACTAGTTCGAAACCGATGATGCGCACTGGACGGTGCCAGTGAACACTGGTTTAACCCTGACACCCTGGACTCTTTCAATCCTCCCTGTTTCGTCATCAGACTCGGGTCCACAAGAGAAAGCGATTGCGACAGAAGTCACCCACAACGCCAGAGAGGCAAGAGAGGCCAAGTAATCAAAGTATGTATGCAGTAATTGATGGCAAAAAGAATACAGGAATACATAAAGGGATGACTTATCACATAAGAAACGAAGTAGCCTATGCCTCAAGAAAACTTGGCCGGAGCTGCAAATCGGCCGAATAAGTGACCCCGGCGGTCAATTTAAGAATACTACTTTCCGCGATTCCCGTCAAACGAACGATTCAATCCTCCGGTTTGAGCATTGAATAGGTTTCGATAGGGCCCATCCTCCGTCATTAGAACAGCATGACCCCCAACCTGAACGATCCTTCCTTCCTGCATGCATCTGCCGAGAGTGAAACGGGGCCAAGACGATATGACGTTGTCAATGACACAGGGAGTTAACTCGGCATATAAGAAAGTGAGAAGCACGATAACTTACATGATACGATCTGCTTTTTCAGCGAAGCTTCCAAGCCGATGGGTGACAAAAACCATTGTTTTACCCTGCCGTATAGAGCTCAAGTGATCGATGATAATGCTTTCGGATAAAGGGTCCAAAGACGAGGTCCCCTCGTCGATGACAACCAAGTCAGTTCTCCTGTTCTTGATTCGCATTAAACATCGTGCGCTGAGATTGGTACCCCCAACGTCAGATAGGTTCTTCGCGGAATGGGAATCGATACTCACAGGATAAGTCTTTGCTTCTCTCCGGGTGATAAGGCATGTACGCATTGCGACGGATCGTTCCTCTTCAGCTCGCGATACGCAGCCTTCCCGATGTCGCCATTCCCACAACCTCTCAAACTTTGTCCGACAACCCTGCATGGATCCAGAATAGTTTCCTCGCCCAACCTTTGAAGCAACTGGGCGCACCCGGCAGTCTCAGTAGCCTCGCGAATCATCCTTTGTCTCGCATCCGCCGTCAACGCCCGCTGGGCCAAGTCATTGCCAAGGCCAATGAAGATATTCTCTGCCAAGGATAAGGGATAGATCGGCTCGGAGTGCGTGACGAACGAAATGGCCTTGCGGATGGTGGATGGAGCGTACTCCTGAAGTGGCCTCTTGTTTACCTTCACCTCCCCAGACGTAGGAGGTAGCATACCAGTCAAGACTTTGAGCAAGGACGTCTTCCCGCTTCCGTTAACCCCCACAAGAAGGACAAACTCGCCGGGCTTGATCTTAACAGAAACATTGGTGAGTGCCTCCCGAGATTCGTTCGGGTATTTCAGGGTAACTTTGCTAGTGAAACGAACGTTAAACATATGATTTAACAAAAGAAATTTCAATATGCTTTACTCACTGCAGAGAAATCCGCATTCCGTTTGATGCCTTCGCCCTTTCCCGGTAGTCAACCAAAGACTCCTTCTCGCCATGCTCCCTCGTATCATTTGACTTCAACGTTCCTACGACCCTCATGAACTTCTCCGCGCTTTTCATCACGCTTAAGACAGAGTTGGCATCCTGGCCATTCCTAAACGCATCCACAGCCTGCGTGAGCGAGTTGATGCCGTATTGAAACACCGAAATTGCCACCAGGGACGACGTTGATAATGAGTTGAAGCAGATGAGAACATAAAGTGCCTGACATAAGACCTGTCAGTGTTATTTATTATACCCACCAAAGGTTGCGCCCAGCGTAAACAGGCATGCAAACAAAACGTGGTGTTGTGAGACGTACCATGGGATATTCTGTTACGATCGTCTGCGCTTGGGTCCAGTACCATGGGGGCGGGAGAGAGCAGGCGAGAGAAAGGAGATTGGCTTTAATAGGGCCAAGCGCCTCAGACGCCGCTCGGTATTCTAGGATCAGTTCGAGATTGTGAGTCCTGAGACGAATTTAGCAACCAATCACAACAACATACCTGAAGACAGATGTTCCGATAAACCGTCCTTCACAATCGCATCTCTGTACTTCTCGTCGAAAGCGATGGTATACAAAGCAAGAAGTCGGTGATAACTTTTATTTTCCGTCCAGAACGTGTACCCTAAAAGGGAAGCAAAACGTCAACTCTCGTCAAAGGTACAAAGTACCTCAAAAGGTGAGGCGAGCAGGCGCACCTACGCCACCGACACCATTCGACGGCGCCAAGTTCACAATTACGAGTACCAAACCCGTCAGAAGAGTAAATACGACAGCGTCAGCCAGCGGGCTGTCTCTAACAATGGCCACGATGGCGACGACCTCAGAAATCAAAGTGAGGGTATCGCGGAACGCGACGCTCAGATCGTTTACAATCCTCCAGGCGGGTACTTCATCCCCAAAACTCCAGGGACTTGGGAGACAAGAGCTGAGGGATTCGCCGTCGTCTATGTAGCATGGTAAACAAGGCGCTGTATAGAAATCATTAGGAAACTGGACTGGTATCACGTACCGCCGCACCGGAATCGTGCTTCCTTGTGAAGGCTACCTATCGACTCCCGGCATGAGGAGAAGAGGCAGAATGATATAATTTACACTCACTGTCAACTAACAGAGGCAGGAAATGCGAACGTAAGTGGCCACCGAGGACCAGTTTTCGCTCTTCACTACAGAGGGTTCGTAGATCAGTACGGATGGCTGATTGGGCAGCGTCACACTTACACTTCTCTTGAAGCCCAAGATGATAGAAAGGCAGAGCCTATCCACAAAACCAGATAAAACGAAATCTCTTCCCTCACGGCACCACGACCAAGTGGGATCGAGGCGCTATTCGAAATCGCGCGTTCTAGCTTCAATGCACATATGGCAGAGGCAAAGAGAGTGAGAAGTTGTACGAGGAGAAGACGTTGCGTAAGAGGCTACGTCAGCCACGAGTTAACTGCATTTCACTCTACTGGGAACTCACCAGCATCAAAGTGCAAAACGCTAAATACAACGCCACCGCGGGCGAAATCGCCATCCAAACCAAGCATACTATGTACTGAAATACGGGTCTCGGTGCAAATCCGGCGATAGTCTTGAGAAGACGTAGCGTCGCGCCCAAAGCGCTTCTCCATTGCTGCGGCCCGGAATCATTGTCATCCTCTGAAGCTGAAACCGTTGAATCCGCATCTGCTCCGCTGCAGGACCAATTTCCCAACCATAAAAAGCGCCACAAGTTAAAGACCGAAAGAAGACGGTACCGATTCTTCTTGTTGAGTGACGGCACCTCATAAGCGACGTCAAATATCCCCCACTTTAATCTTCGAACATTGGGTGATGGCGAGTATTGAGAACCGCTCGACGAGTTGGAATAGGTTGAGTCTCTCGAATTAGAAGTGGCGACCCTCGTAGACATGGTTTCAACGACGGAGAGAGGGGAGGGGGGTCAATTTTATGCGTGGGTCGAGAACCCGCTGAAGAGTTCGTGGCTTTAAATGGGCTCGGATACCCCGGTGTGTGCCGGCTCCTGAAACACACAACATGCCCGGAGCCTCCATCCTAACGCGGTAAAGGAAACTATCTGTAGGTCCAACGACCGATTTCTACCCAATGACAAAGCGTCAACATCATTAGCAGTTGCCTCGAGGAATCAGTAGGAGTCTCAGAAGAAACGAGGTTTCAGAGAGTTACAGTCAGGGAATTTAATCGGAGGATGGAAAAATTGAAATATATCGGCGCCACGCACCACAGTCGTCATCTACGCACACTTCCGTATCTTGAAGTCCGACTCTCTATATGAGTCCTTCCATTCTGAGCAACCAACGTCGACAATGCACCGTCCACAACCACAGATCCGTTATGCTCCAATACTTGGCAACACCGACTTGCCCCGAATGGTGGTTATAGAGAAAGGATCGATGGGGAGAATTCGGTTAGACCCGTCGCGTTGCGCACACACAGAAACACATCGGTACACAGTCGGAAGCAGAGAAGCCGCAAGACGTACATGAGTATTATCTGCGTCGCAGCAAAAAGCGGGAAATGCGCATACGCGGGTGGGTGCGTTCTTCCATCGTATTCAGGAGTGAGCAACTTGACCTTCGAACCCATATCTCGCGAGTTGAAGATTGGGCGCCTCCGTCGTGGAAAGACCTACACGATCTCAGTATTCATTCGCATAGCAACGAAGCGGTACTCACACGCGACCATGTTTAAACGCCCGACGATCGATCGGAACGAACGACGAAGCACGCTGGGGGCCGGTACCCTGAAAGGAAGCTTTAGTCAAATCTAATTGAGAAAACTGAACATTCGTTGGTGTGCAAACATGACCGCGATACGTACACTTCTTTGACTGACTACACAAGTTCTAAGCTTAGCTTACTTTCAGTTCATGAGATTGAGGAGGATAGGCTCGAAGACGGGAGAATTAGAATCGATGCTAGGACTCTGAAGGGAGCAAAGTCGGAGGGTGGTGGCACACGGAAAGTACTGGACCCACATCGGGGCTTAAAATCCTTGAGATGTATTCGTTGTATGTATCAGTGTCGCAGCAGAGAACGCGTCATACGCTCACTTAAGATTCTCCCCTGCGAAATGTCAACGGCATTCAAACCCTGAACAGAGGGAGATGAATCAGGAGGTGTACTCCTGAAGAGAGTCCGTCGCCACTTACGCTCTGGTACCTGAATGGAAAATTGAGTTTCGTCGTACACAAAAGCCCCTGCATAGATGCGCGCCCACACGCATCATAGATTACTTACCGCACGAGAAAAGCGAGCGTGAGTTGTCTGTGGGTCCGATGTACCATGCAGAGCGATATGATGATGTACACTGTACACACACACACCGCAAAGAACCGGCCGTAAATCGATCGAACGGAATCTGTAACATGCACAGTAAACCGTGAGCACGTTGCATGTTCAAAAAGAGTAGTTGGATGGAAGTTAATGGCCAGATGCATGGTGTAGGCACCCACAACAAATCGGAGGCTAAAAAATGAGGGGGTGCAGACTTCTCTGTCAAGAAAAAACGGCAAGAACTCGAAAAGACCTCAGGTTTTGAAACTGAGGTTGGCCTTCCCGAGATCTCCGAGTCGCCACCAAACCTTTTGCGATTACATTCCCGATAAATTATGAACGACTCCCCCGGGCCAACCAATCGGTCCGAGAGGCCCTTCAAAAGCGAAAGCCTATTTCCTCGTGGTTTTTCGGAACCTAAATCAACGCTTGGGGTCGAATTAACGTGAACACACACTATTTAGTGGGGATGTAAGTAAACAAGGGAAAAAGACTCACAAGGAGATCTTCAAACCCTGACAACAGAGTGCCCACAGCGCTTGGACGTCGTCAAGATTAAATTCCGAATGAATGGGTGCACGCCGCTGTAGGGTTTGTGTACGGTAATTTAAACGAAGGTAATGTTCAATACCGAATACCATGATGACCGCTATCGTTTGTGTGTCTATGTGGGCGTTCCAACAAGTCAGCTGCCCCGTCATCAACTCGGGAGATCTCATGAACACCCGACGTCAGAGTGGGCCAAGCAAGTTCACCCCTGTACGCCATATTCCAGGAACCGGGTGGTATTCCTGCCTCAAAACCAAAACGGTAGAACGGCTTAAAACGAAACTTGAACCCGGAATCAATTTCTCCCGTGTATAATGCAAACAACATTGTGACTACTATTCGAAGTCAAGATCTGCTGGCATCATGTCATTCTCGTCGCCGTCAAGGTTAAAAAGTAGCTGTGCACCTCAAAGAAGTCTTGATATAAGCATATTCCACATTGTGACATTTGACTTGACGAGTATATTCCCAGTTGTCGGACATCCAGAACCTCGAATCGGTTTCAAGTTGAACCCAAACCAGTGGCTTGATCAGCACGCGTGGAGCGATATTAATAAGTTGTATCTGCGCAAGATAGCGGTCATCTTCGTCACACTCTGAACTCAAATGAAGGCCATGACGCACTCGTGTAGTGCTCTCACGAGCAACCCTGCTCCCGCGTCTACCTCACCTTCTCCTAATTGAGATAGTTTCTGAACTTTTTAGCGGCCTGCAAATGTATGAATGCACACTTGGGGTAAGAACGGTGAGATCGGCCACAGCCCCGCTAGGCTAGGAGCGTGATAGTTTACAGCTAGTCACCTGGGTAAGATCAGACGAATGTAATAAAAAGGAATTCAGTTTGCGCACTTTCAGATACTTTCTGGAGAACAACGAGACAAGGTCAGATTCCGACTTCGGAGCCACAGTGTTTCGTTGTTCGTGCCGACGCCGATTTGTTCCAGTCCTTTCGTAGAAACCCTTCATGTGATAGATTCGTCTTCTGTAGGCAATCCAGCCGTGAGCGCAAGTCTCGACGGGCACCATAAATCGGCTGCAAGCAGATAAAACCCGAACGAATAGCTTCATGGTCAATTATAATACACATATTAATCGTCTGTATCTGTATGGGCATATCAGTCTTTTCATCGCTCTCGAAAATGGGGATTTTAGCATGAAACGCACACCTCAACCACCACTCATGTCGGCGAGAAGCCCATCTCCAAGCTGCCCTGTCTTACCCCATCTCACGCCTTCCATCTCACACCTATCACCCCGACGCCTCTGAATCCTCAACCCACTCCCCAAACTTTTCCCAAACAACCTTCTGCTCGTCACTCCACTCTTCCCTCTTGTCTTTCACACACTCCTGACACAGCCCCTTCTCTTGCCAATTAATTGATTTAATGGTTTCAAGACTTTCGAGGGGTTTGTAGACGCTAATGATCGTCCTCGCCGTCCTCGTCCTCTTCTCATCGAGCTCCCCGCTACCACCTTCGTCAGAGTCGGACTCGACCAACGAAGGTAGGATAACAAGCGGCATCCAATGGTCCGCAAACGTCTCCGTACACTCCATATGGGACGAACTCGTCGATGGCGTGAACAAGATCGGTGTGAAGTGCGCTATGAGCTTCCCAAGAAGGGTGCGTAGGAGTGTGAGGTCTTGAGGCGAGAGCGTTCCAGCCTGAGTGCTGGGCTCGGGTTCTGGGCGAGGGGATGCGAATTAGAATGAGATTAATCGATAAATTGGTTGAGTAGATTAACGAGAAATGAAATGGGAGAAATCCGAGAATTCGGGTGAAGAATGAAGGTAAAGGAAAACGTGGTTAACTCACTGAGTTGGGTATCGGGTGGCGTGTTATTAACCTGCGGCGACTGTGAAACGGCCCCTTCTTCTTCCTCGTCGTCGAAGTGATGCGTAGTCACGATAGCGTACAGTATCGCTTTCCTTACCTACCCAAAAGACGAAAAGGGAACCGAAGAACCGGCATAAGTATGAACCGGCATACTAGGAAGCCAGCCGGTCAGCTAACGCACCTCGCTCAACCCAAACTGACTTGCCACCCGCAACCCCTCATGCAAATAGGGATGCGTTTCGGGATTGAGAAGCAAAGGGTCCGGGGGAAAAGCACGCCGGAACTCATTCCTTGCGAGCTCGTGTATCTGGGGAATGTCAAGATGTCTGGAACTTGAAATGCGGAGAAGAGACACCACGCGTTGGAATGGTGTTGTAGGAGTTAGAAGTCTGAAGTAGATCAATTAAGTGAAATGCAAGATTTGGGTTAGTGTGACATATACTCGGGGTTGGGAAGGGTTCATTAAATGATTGAAGGTCTATGAAGAATGTACGCCCACAAAAGGGTGACAGTGGACCTCGAGGAAGAAGCAATGGAAGAATCAACGTGTGATACAGCAAGGAGGACTCACGACGGCAAATGGTGACATACTCATCATGGTAAAGGTGCCGCAACAATTCCTCGAAATCCTTCGAGAGTACAGGCTCTGTCGTCTTGATACGACCGTCGAGCCTGGCGTTGCATTTCTCTTCCTCCTTCTCGTCCTGATCCAGACTCCCCTGGAGGACCTGCGTATTCTGCGAGTCCAAGACCCCATGCTCCAAGATGTAAACGACATCGGGAGCGGCGGCGGCAACCCCCAGCAAAACACGCGAATGTCGACAAATTAAAGATCTGTGAACCCTGAAAAGGTGGTTTTGGACCCGCAATGTTATAGATCCATCTTCAAACCAGTATGTCGGGTGTTTCTGGGCCTCCTGATGCTCGATGGCCATGGATGTTGAATGCGAACGTGGAGGAAGAGACGCAAGACAGATTAATCGCAAGGGGAAGGTTTTAGTCATTACGTAGTCATCGAATCCTAATCTTATCTTATCTCTCTGAAGGCCGACTCGAAGGACGCAATGTGATGCAAGGTCCACCACCCGAACGGGAGACTCCTGAGTTGCAAAAAGACCTACACCACATTCAGGATAGATGACATCTGCAATTTCAGGAGAACAAGACTGCCAATGACCCGAAAATTGAGAATCACGCTGACCTTGGAAGTAAGCGCCCGCCGAATAGGGTGACCGGCAGGTCATGCAAAAGCTTTGCAGTGCCGTCTTCTTCTATGTCTCGCTTACCACCACCTGGAGACAGACTGAAAAGTGTAGACCTTGACTGCAACTTACCTGGGCATACTATTGGACCGAAGCTCGAGGAAATGTTTTCGAGACTGAGGGAAAATTGGAAGGATTTACCAAGTTGTCTTCTCTGTATTAATGGATTTGGGGAAATGGCAGGGGCAAATATTGGCAATAAAAGCCTCCCTTTTCATCAGACCATCGATTCGAAAGGTTCACCCTTGTCTACCTGCCACGTTCACGCCTTGAACTCGGAGGCCCAGGAGAAAGAGTGAGCGATCTGTGAATTGGCCAGCATTCGCCTGCCAAGAGCCGTTTTTAAGAATTGGAGGAACGATTAAGGTACGAATTCGGGGTGCGAGTTAGTGCCTTAGGACGCCTCCAACCCTGAGGCTGATGATGCAGTCCTAGCCGCCAATCTTAATCTTATCTTATCGCGCTGCACAACCAGCGCGATGATGACGATGATGAGTGCGCCTCCGCATGTCTTCATCATCCCTCACACCAACGGGCACCAGCCAGACCAAGAACCCTATCTCTCTCCGGCTATACAAAGTACTTAGCACCAATTTCGATGATCTGGCCACGAGAGAAGCGTTGGGGACGCTCTCGGACCTCTACGGTGCAAGCGGAAGCGACAGCGCTGAAACATACCCCGGCGAATATGCCGCGAAAGCACGGAGGAATCTGAGGAGGGATATGGAGAATAAGTTGGCGGAGAGCAGTCATCATTTTGTGAAGGCTCTAGGGGAGGTTGATCTGGTGCGTTTCGTGTTCATCCAATCCTACCGTAGACTTATACCGCGACCTGTACCAGAAACTCTCCGAACTCCAAGTCCACATCCAAGCTATGCACACAGCTTGCGCAGAAGCAGAGGGTCAACTTCAATCAACCAATGAAGCCAGCAAAGCCGTCCTGGAACGTGCGGGTAATCTACGAGACGAGAGGTTCGTACGTTTACGAGGCTCAAGATGACCAACTGACACCGGGCGGTAGACAGGAAGTCGAGGATAAAAAGTCAATCATAAGTCTATTCCTCTCGAAATTTACCCTCTCCGACGATGAAGTGGAGGCTATCACCTCTCGAGACGTCCCCGTTGGGTCTATGTTCTTCGCGGCGATGGACAAAACCGAAAGGATACGCGAAGATTGTAGGGTCCTCATGGCTGGTGAGGATGGACCTTCGACGGCTGGGCTGGACATCATGTCCTCCACCTCAACCTACCTCGAACAAGGCTACGACAAAATCCTGCGTTATCTCTCCAACGAATTCCGTTCGACGAGTAAAGACGACCCGCTCTTCCTCCAACTCGAAGTGAGCCCTGTAACAAGGGAAGCTGTTCTGCGGCTGAAAAAGCGGCAGGAGCTGTTGACGTGCGTTTTCCTCTCCTCTCCCCCTCTGCTGCGACACTAACTTCCTCATCGAATACAGCGAATCCTTAACCCTCCTATCGCAAACACGCCAAACCTCCCTTCTTAGCTCCTTCCTCACCGCCCTAACCCGCGGAGGCCCCTCAGGTCTACCGCGTCCCATCGAGCTACACGCACACGACCCCCTGAGATACGTAGGTGACATGCTGGCGTGGGTCCATCAGGCTATCGCTGCCGAGCGCGAGTTTCTTGAAAGCTTGTTTGGGGTCAAGGGCGATGGGAGGATGGTTGGGAGTGTCAGGAGTTTCGCACCGAGGAAAGGAGGGGAAGAGGCGAAGGAAGGTGAAGAAGTGGAAGAGTGGATCCAGGAGTTGATGGATCTTGCTGTCGTGAAGCTTTGCGTGCCTTTGAAGGTACGTTCATTCTTTCATCTCTGTTCAATTCAGTGTATCTGATCTACCTGTTGATGCAGAACCGCGTCCTGCAAACTGTCAGGTCGCAAGAAAGCAGTATCGTATCGTATAAAGTTGCGAATCTGCTGCAGTTCTATCTTGTGACGATGAGCAGAACAGTGGGACCTGAAGCTGTTTTGACGGGAACGTTGAGAGAGTGCGTTCACCACTCCTGTTCTCACTGCTCATGTGCTGATATAATAATCCACGATAGGATAACTCAAGTCTCTTACCAAGTCTTCGAAACCTCGATCGAGACGCAGAGTCGGGCATTACTTCAGATTTCCTTGGTGGGATCTTCCCCTACTTTGTTCCTCACTATCTCTGACTCTTGCATGGCCTCAACAGGATCCAGACGACCCCTCACTCACCCCACCTCTCTTCATCCTCGACCATGCGCAGGTCTTGAGGGAGGTTATGAACGTGTACCAGTCGTCTGTACTTGAAGATGACGGAGTCGCCACTCAAGACAATGGTGGTGACAGCGCAGTCGATAAGTCTAGCGATCACGACGGGGTGACACCCCCCTTCCAAAAGATCCTTGACCTGGCTGTAGACCCGATCATCGAGAGCGCGGTTATGAAGAGCGAGGAGAAGAAGAAGCTCAGGCCGAGGTGGGATGCCAGGGTTTATGTTGTTAATTGCTTGACATATGTTCAGGTGAGCACCTTCTGTGTGCGTCTGTCTGGTGAGGAATTCTGAACGCGGCGTAGAGCGTACTCGAACCCTTTGTGGCGTTTACGAAGAAGAAGCAAGAGGGGATTCAGAGGGTGTTGGAGCAGAGAGTCAGGGAAATCGTTGATGAACATGTAAGTCGACGATCCGTTCTTTCTTCAAGTCTCGCTTTCTCTAATAACGCTTATTTATTCGTCTACCTAGTTCACAAATCTACTCGAAGAAGCAGGCCTACTAGAAGTCTACGTAACTTGTAAGAACCCACCGACGGACGAGCCCCTCTCTCATCTTCCCCCNGACCTCACCCGCTGCRCTCCTTACCTCTCTCCAAACCTTCTCGTCCTGGCTCTCYACCCCRACCCTCCTCCATTCTCCGCGSCTYTCGCACCTGACTCTGCAGAAACTTCACGATCAGATCCACAGAGAGGCGTTGAAGAGGATCGTGAAAGCRTATGAGAAGATATGTGAGGAAGTGGGTAAGGAGGGAAATAGGTACGAGGCAGGGATGACGCTTGTGGGGAGTGAGAGGCCATTTGGGAGGGTTTATTTGTTGAGGAGCGTGTTTGGGCTTGAGGAAGAGGAAAGTGAGAGCGAGGAAGAGGAGGAAGGGGAGAGTGATGACGAGGACGAAGACGAAGATGACGAGGACGAGGAAGAGGACGAGGACGAGGATGAAGAGAGTGGGGATGAGGAGGATGAGGAGGATGAGGAGAGTGAGGAGGACGATGAAGAGGAGGAAGAAGGGGGTGGGCAGGCAACTGCTCCGGCGAAACCGCGACCTACGTGAATGCACACTCGTGATGTATCAGTTGTTAAAATGAAGAGTTCCTCTTGTTTTCATAGACGGCGTCAATACGCCCTTCCTTTGGAACTACAGACTTGAGCTGGGACCTCATCACCGTCACGGGCGATATGACAGATGCGTGGTACCATTCGGGCTGTTATGTCGAAATTGTATTGAAACATCGTCATACCAGCACAATACCAATTCGAATCTACGAAAAGCACATGGAGAAATCGAGTAGACTCAAACACAAAGAAGCGGCGAAGCAGCCGTGTCCATGGCACTACGACCCTGGCACATTCCAATCAACCCAATCTTTATCCTTGTACTTGAAATCTCCGGCAGTGGAAAAGGCGGTGGTATTAACATCCTGAAAGATCCATCGATGAACGCGCTGGTATGGAGCTGGGTCGTTTCAGGGAGCGTGCAATGATTATGTGCCGCATTCTGTGCTAATCCTATCTAAACGGTCTTCACCGCCCTCTCGGCGCCCCCACACNACTCTCCGGGCCCAGCCACTCAATTCCCGCGTTCTCAACTACCAGAGACGCACCAGCCTGGGCAATCGACGCCGTCAAGAGGTGCTGGTCGAAAGGGAGTGCACCGACCTGGGTCGCATGCGAATTTAAAGCGACCCCATGCCACATGTTCTCCTGCACGATCTGACTCGCCGTCTGAATATTCTTTCTGTCCCTTGAGTTCGTCTGAGATATGCCAACACGCTGCACCTCCAGCGCCTCCCTTTTGTAGGGACGGAGGTCGGATACGAGGTTCGAAGGAGCCGATGACCATAGTGCATTTGCCGTACCTCGAGCACCCCATGATACCGGGTCGTTTCGTGTTGACCTTCGTGGCGGAGACTTTCTTGAGAGCGTCGATGAGCTGCAAGACGCCTCATGTCCATGCGATCATGGCTCCGGCGGAGTGGTCTTGCCCAGAGAGGTCGTAGAATAGACCGGTACCACGCCTGCTGGTACCGAGCTGGCTGTTCGCTATGGCGTCAATAGGAAAGGGGATTACAGCAACGCTGGAGGGACAGGGATGGTAGGAAATTCGAGGGCGATGACTGTGGGGGAAAAGCCTTCATCATCACCACTCTTTTGTTCTCCTCCCGACTCAGTGGGTTCAGGCACAGCGGTCGGCGGGGCTGGCAGGCGAATCTAAACGGTAAAGGTAGCGCTCCCGTCACCTTCGGTGACCGTGACGCTGAGTCTACCATTCTCCAACAGCTCACTCGTGGGGGCTTGGTGGGGAGCCGGCCGAGTGGGTAGCGTTGGATGAGCTCGCTGATCACAGAGCGGCGGCACTCCCAGTCGGCTTTGGTGCGCACTTGACGTTTTTCAAACAACGTGAAAGGGTCTGGAAGCTTGGAGAGGATGCCATTGTCGGGTAGTGGAGAGCAACGGCCGGCATCAGCCAAATCCTGCTGGCCCAATGTAGCGACAGCGGATACGGCGAGATAAGTGAATAGCTGGAGGGTGATGGAGACCATTGATTGCTATCAGAAAAGTGGTGCTCCGACCCTGAATCGTGGCGCCTCCAATCCTAGCTGTTGGGGGAGCATATAGATCTACCATTACTGGATCTATGCTTGAACCTCGGTAGTCACTTTTGAGGAAGATTCGTGCTAGTGGGAGAAACTAAACGTTCAACAATAACTAGCTCCCATGGAGTCCCACCCACTGAGCCAAAAAGATGGTCTGGAATAGAGAGGGATGTGATTAGAACGCTGTTAGATAGAATTAGGAAGCTGATACCAGCGAAATCTTGGGTTCGAGAACAACACCTGACCAGATGGTGAACGCCAACCTACCTTGAGATAGTCGAGAACATTCATGGATCTATTGCACTCGGACTAAATCTACGAGAATCATTCGAGCATTTGGAGCTACGGGTGTTTTCTCGGTAAGCCTGAACAGGCATGGGTTGGAGAACGAGCTTCTCGACGAGATGGTCCATATTCGCACCCTGGATTCACCCATGTGTGACGTGAACAAGCAAAGCTTCTTAAGGATTTCAGAATAGGGACCATAAGGCTCAAATTCCACTCGAGAATAGGGGTTAAATGAAAATACTTACGAGAATAGTCAGGCAAAAGTAGGGCACATGGAACATCGAGATGGCAGTACAAATATTCTCTTATTCCGGGGCAGGGAGTAATCATAATTACTTGCACAAAATCAGGCACCTCTATGCAATCTTAGGTAAAATTGCAGAGAGTCTCTCTAGCTGAAAGGCCTAACAGAGAGTACACCTTATTTTGCTGCCTAAAGCTTGGCCAAAAGTTGTTTTTGAGCTTTCCAGCCACCAGAATGATCCGCCCGGCGCCCGACGCGTGTTTGCTCCAAAGGTCAATGGCAAGCTCACGCGGCCATCAGCGCCAGGCTCCCGATTTGGACTCGAACAAGGTTCAAGTCCAAGCAGCAACGCGAACGCGATGGCCCCTCCCATGGATAGATACTTGCGCCTGCTACGCACAACCTACTCATCACCCTCTTACTCTCTGACATGATGATTGGTAAACCAATCCCGTTTGTCGGCTCGAGAGGGCTTGAACAAGGCATGCGGCCTTTCGACAGTCCATGGTCGGATGCACTGGGGGCTCGGTATTGCCAATATTCAGTACTTCTGTTTCCCAGAATCAATGAGTATACAGAATACAAGGTCATTACTGTGAGTGGCTGTCCATCTCTGCTTGAAGTCGTTGACTTGGGTCAAGTAGAGCGAACCTAATGCCTAGGCAACAGCGACAGGCAGACAGCAGACTGCGTACCGACCATGGAGTCTGGCTGCTTCTCAGCGGCAATTCGGGTGTTTGTGTCTTTCTAGAGCTGTGCTTTCTCGACGACCGACATCCAACAATCATCCACTTCAGGACTTGGTTCGATTCGCTTCGCCACTCTCGGCAGTTCACCCACTTCGACTATCGTCCATCTCCCCCCNAAATTATGTCACCCACCCACAGCGTCTATATGCAGAGACCTATATACGTACTCGAGAAGCACAGGCTTCTGATCCAACACGATACGCGCGAGGGGAGTGGGATTCATGCTGTGCCCTTCATAAACATTGCACACATTGATTCGAAGGTTCTCTTCTTCGAATTCGGGGTCAGTGTAAGATTCGAAGGATAAGGAATTATCGAACCGTGTCAAGCCGCTGCTCTACTAATGAGGCACTGAATCGAGATGATGGCTCAGCCCTCATCATGGACGCTGGTTGGCAACGCTACTGCAAGACTAGAATTTCATTTGCACACCGAAAAATTGCATTCATACAAGGAGAAAATAAGTATCGCGCACGGCCACAAGAAATAACCATATCAAAACCTAGGTACGTCCCAGTCAATCCAATCCTTATCCTTGTACTCCGGGAACTCTGTAGACGTGTAAAACACCGTCGTATTCACCTTCTCCTTGTCCTTCAAGAACCTATCAATAAACGCCTCGACGTAGGGTTTGGACGTCTCAGGAAGTGTGCAATGATTGTGGCCCGAAGGTAGGGACAATCCCATACGATCAGCCACGCCCAAAGCCCTCCAAACAGTCCTCGCCGCTCTCTGGCAACCCCAAACTGACTCAGGCCCCAACCAATCAATACCGGTGTTTTCTTCCACCAACAATGCACGGGGTGCAATCAACGCCGCCAGCAAATGCTGATCGATAGGGAGTACCCCGATCTGACCAGTGTAAGAGTCGAACGCGGGCCCAAACCACACATTCTCCTTCACAATTTGACCAGCAGTTTGCGTATTGATACCACGAGTGTGGAGGAGGTGGTCCGAGATACGCCAGCACGCTGACCCTCCAGCACCGCTTTCTTGAGGTATCGTCAGCTTTATGCGAGGTTCGAAAGCCCCAATGACCATAGCGCCCTTCCCCATCCTCGAACAACCGGCCACGCCTAACCGTTGAGCGTTGATCCCGGTTTCAGGGTGCTTTTCGAGAGCGTCGATGAGCCGGCTGACACCCCATGACCAAGCGATGAGTCCACCCGCGGGGTGGTCGGATCCGTACAAGTCGTAGAAGATGCCTTTTCCGCGAGATGGTAAGCCCGTGCTATGAGCTATCTCGACCATGTTGAAGGTGATGACGGCTACGTCTGGAGGGATGGGAATGGTGGGTAAACCGACTGCTATGATAGCTGGGATACCGTCCTTTGGTCCACCAACTGCGTCGACTGTGGGCAATTGGATTTGGGCGGTAAAGGTAACGTTGACGTCGCCTTCGGTAACCGTCACGCTGAATGTACCGTTTTCCAATAGCTGACCCGTGACAGACGTCGGGGGCTTGGTGGGGAGAGGACCGAGTTGGTATCGCTGTAGAAACTCGCGAATCTCAGCACGGCGGCATTCCCAGTCGGCTTTGGTGCGAACAGGGCGTTTGTTGAAGAAGGTGAATGGATCGGTGAGTTTGGAGAGGATGGGTTTGGGAGGTACAGCTGGGCAGCGGTCTGCAGCTGGGTCCTGTTGGGCCAGAGAGAAGGCAGCGGATAGGAATAAAAGAGCAAAGACGCGAAGGATGAAAACCATTGTTTAGGAACTTGAAGATGAAATTTAAGCGGGGGAGTGTTGTTCAGTTAAGAGGCGGGTCTCCTGGTACTTACATCGCCAATAGTAAAGCGTTTTTATATTCGACCCTCGCTGGATCCGTGCTGGAACCTCGGGAGGTCATGGAAAAGGAAGCTGAGATTTTGGATGGTTGTAGAGGTAGAAAATGAAAGTTCTACAATACCCTTTTCCCATGTCGTCCCAGGGCCAAAAGAACATGATACAGCCTCACGTAAGACTTCGAGCTCCATTTTGGAAATGCGAGGTCTGATCTCTGTAATTTTGCATGCATAGACGACAGCTGACCAGATGACAAGAACAATAACACACTTCCTGAGAGCATGCTATTGAACAGAACTCGATCTATCAGTCTCGGACAAATTTAAAGGGTGACTCTATCAATCACCGATGCTCCTGTTTACAAGAAGTCGCAAAACATGTTAGATTTGGATTGGTCAGGAGGGGGATATATGCGGATATTTTTTGGGAAAAAACGAACCGAGGTAGCACTGAAAATGCAATTCTTAGATTGTACATTGTACAGACGAGCTCATTCATCCGTCCGGTGCAGATGGATTCAGTCGGGTGACCTCAAAAATTAGAAAATGGACGTAAAGTGGAGTAAGATAAGGTGAAAATGAATGTACAGATGAAGTGAACTCAGTTTCAATTACCGACGACGCCTCGACAAATCTGTGCCCACTACAGAACAAAAGGAGAGGATCTGTGTGCGTAGTGGATTGCCTGATGGCGAGTCGGTGTAGCGCGTAGCCTCGGAGTCAGCCACCGGCGATCACGCAATTCGGACCGCCTGTGATCCGTCCTGCTGGCGCTTCATTACTGCCGGACCCACTCGAAAAGCGTTCCTAATTGTCACAAGTTTAAGGAAGACGCCAATGGTGATTGTAAGTGTTTGAAGCGGCCAATAAAACGGTGACGAAGCTTCAAAAACATGACTGGGATAACGGACTTGATTTGGTTGATGGCACGGTTCTGGTATGGGCGAAAAAATCTACAGAAAAGGATTAATTTCCCCCTAGCCGACTCGAACGACTGACCTCATTATTTTTATTCATATCCAAGGGGCCACAAAAGTGATGCGCTCTATCAACTGAGCTACAGAGGATACCCTTACTGTAGCTCCTGATACGTGTCCCGTCGAGGAAAGGATGGCAAGATCAGAGCCACTGTCGCCGCTGTGTCTGTCACTCCGAAAGCATAAGAGGGATCGATGAAGAGAGCGGCAGTATACATGTTATTATATCTTGACAAAGCGAAGGGGTCGTTCCGGAACTCGAGACCGTAGAAAAGATTAAAGTAAGAGTCGGGGTGTCGTGTACGAATGCGAGTGCATAGAAACCAAGAGAATGAGATGTATCTATCGGACATCCCGAAAATGACTTGAGCGTCAGTCCATTCCAACAACAAACAAAATGCATGAACGATGGAGAAGAGAACTCGAAAGCAAAAACTTGAACATTGGACGACCGTCATCATAGAAGGCCTGGAATCACACGACGAGAGAGCGCAGGTCCAGCTCCATAGGCCAGCCTACTCAATAACCTCAAACCGGCTCTTCTTCCCCTGCGGGCCCTCCAAATCCAAGTCTAAATCCCCCGTCTCATCATATCCCCTCTTCAGCCCAACACTTATCCCAACTCCTCCCATCATAAACCCAGAAGCCCCAGTTGAGGTGGGACTACTGGTACTCGCTGTTGGGGAGCCCGTCAACCCACCCAACACATTCTCTCCCGTCATCATATTCGCGAGCATAACACCATACTGCTCATCCGTCAAACCCATCCCAGCAAGCGGATTAATCCTCCCTTCGTTCATGTCTGAACCACCCTGATCAAGTCCTATCCCAAAGAAGGTGTTGAAGTTGAATGGAGATGGCGCATTGAGTGGCCCTTCCGAGTTACTGCTGCTGTTGTTATCATTGTTCTGAGCCGACGACGATGACGCTCGTAGTGAAATGGAATTCGAGGGGCCAGGAAGCGCGAGTTGCTGCTGCTGCTGAGCACTCTGTGCAAGTGCTTGCTCGAAATTGGCGTCAGAGAGTGGTGGGATACCCGGTCCCCTCGCGATATTCCTCGACATTTGTTGGATCGTCTTGAGGTGATTCAGGTGCTTCTCAAGCATATCGAAGAGACCTTGTTTCGAGAACGGTTTAGGTAGAATGTCGTTCATACCTGGCAGGATGAGCCAACCATGAGTCGCTTGTATTCAAAATTGGGATCAGGAGGAATGAACGTACCGGACGAGTAATAGGTCATAATCTCATTTGGTTTGGAGTTACTCGTCATCGAAATGATCGGAGTGCCTGTATCAAACTTGCGAATCATCGACGTCGCCGACACACCATCCAACTTGGGCATCACGATATCCTACAAACACACATCAGTTACCGACGATAGAGAGCGAGAGGGAGAAGGACTCACCATCAACACTAGATCATACTTCTCCAAATTCATTTTGGTCACCGCACTCATCCCATCAACGGCCACATCCGTCGTACACCCAAACACCTGCAAGAACTTGCTGCTCAGCTTCCTGCTAATCGCATCGTCGTCCACAAGCAGCACTCTCGGGGGTACAGCCCACCCAGGAACGAACGTACTCCTCCGCACTCTCAACTTCTTCGACCCACTCCCACCTGCGGTTGCAACGACCAACGAGCTGTTCGAGGAACCACCAACATTTTGCGAAGACGACGAGGCTCCAGGAGTCGAAGCTGCGGTTGACGATGAAGCCTTCCTAGGAGGAGGCGGAGGACGCAGCTGCATCGCGTGCAAAACTCCATTTTCATCCGTCGTATTAATCGAAGGCCTAACAACCTCGTCCTCATCATCCTCTTCACTTCCTCCTCCAGCGCCATCGCCTTCTTGTTGTTGCGGCTGGGAGCCATCGATGGGCCACACGCCGCTCATCGACTGCTGCTGAGACGAAGATTGCGTTTGGTCGAGGTCACCGGGAGAGCCGTACGACTGAGGCGAGTTGACAACCGACTGCCTTGGCATAAGATGTCCGACCGTATACACCTGCAACCCTTCATGCATACTCGCAGCCTCCGCCAAATTCTCGTCCATGTTAAACAAGAAAGTCTGTCCACCTCCTCCAGCATCCATGGGCAGACCGAAGTTGGGCGGAAGCATGCCAGAGAGGGGGTTCAACGGACTGCTGCTAGTGGCATTTGCGGTAGGATTGCTGGTGTTGTTGGCCGTGGAAGCGGCAGTCGACGAGCTCGCCCCCGCCCGTCGACCACCCTTGCTGTTGTTGTTGTGGCTGACTCTCCCTCCTCGCTCTCCCCTGCTGAA